>VZTN01007777.1:345-51526 GCA_013400515.1 Erpornis zantholeuca | reverse complement strand
AAATGCATGACTGGGAAACACGGCGCGTATTTTCCGCGCTGGGCGCCGGCTGCCCCGGGGCCCCTCCGCGCTCCGCATGTGGCCGCGGTGGCTGCGCGCAGCGCCAGTCTCCGAGCATCGCCTGCGCTGCTCCTTCCGCCGCCGCCGCCAAACCTTGCCGTTTGGGGGGAAAGCTGAGGGTTTCCTTTGTTTTGTTTTTTTTTCAGCGCAGCTCCAGGGGTTGTAAAACGCCTTTGGGGCTGCCCCCGTCCCCCCTCCCCTGGCAGCCCCCCCAGTGCCGGCAGCGCAGGGGAAGGGGCTGAGGGGCTGTGCAGGGATACCTCCCTCCCCTGCTGCCTGTCCCGTGCGGGAGTCTGGGCTGGGAGCTACAGAGGGCATTAAATATATATCAAATACATGTAATGGGGTATTAAATAACCAGCCCTCTCGTGGCTGGGGTCATCTGCAGGGTCCCCCAAAGCACTGCCCAAGGGATGGAGGGGGATGTGTGTCCCCACTGTGTTGGAAGCAGATGGGGGGCTGGTGGTTTTTCTCCTTCTCTGCACCCCTCTCCAGTGTAGGAAAGACCTGTGAGAGTTGCCCTAAAAGACAACCGAGGTTGGGCAGCATGTGTGATCTCGTTTAATTCCTTTCCGGGGTCATCCTACCCCTGGTGTAGCCCTCCCCACCTCGAGCAGCCAGAGACTCTATGCAGTCCCACATTCTCCATGAGCTGGGTTGGCTCTGACCCCATGCCGCGAGACCTGGGGGGACCCCCACCAGCCCATGGGGCACCTGAATATACATAAGGCTGATAAAGCAACCTCTCCAGGAGCAGGATTGCTCCAGGAAGAGAGCAGCCAGAAACACTGAGCAGGCAGGTGAGCATGGCTGGGCTGTGACAATGTGGGACTGTGGAGGACATGCTTTGTTTCCTGCTCCCCTGTCCCCGTGGAGCTCTCCCTAAGGGCACACGGACATGAGCATCCCTGGTCTCCTATTGCTATATCCCTCAGCTGATGCCTCCTCCCTGCTCCAGCCCATCCCATCCTACCCTCCAGCACCTGAGGGCTCGGGGGCTACTGTGGGCCCTCAGACATCTTGTCTGTACACAGTTATTGGGACATCCTGGGGCTTTCTGGGTGGTCCTTCACTGACTGGTGCTTAAACACCCATCACAGAGAAGTTGTCCCCCACCCACACCTGGGGTGATACCAGACCTCTCCCTGATAGCTTGAGCAATAAAAACCTGGGCACAGAGTCACTCCTGTAGCAGGCAGAGCTGCACTTCGCTGTTCCCAGCTCACCTCGTGTCAGTGGTCCCTCCAAATGGGAATGCGCCAGGGTCCATAGCTCTTGGAGGCTGACTTGAGTTTCCACATTCGGGTGGTTCCAGCCTCCATCTCCAGCTCCATGGGACCCTCTCTCCAAGCAGCCAAAGCTTCTTGAAATTATTTTAGAGGAATTATTTGGAGAAATAAGAGATCTGGGTGGATGGAGAGTGGGATACCTGCCACCTCTCCATGATACACAAAGCCTCTTTTCACCTTCAGGCTGTTCAGCTCTGGGACTGTTTGGGCTTCCAGTGTGCATGTCAGAGGAACAACATAAATGCCAGGAAGGATAAAAGATGAATCATAAGGGCAGATTAATAATGTGACAAATACTATTGTTTCCTGGCCAGGGCTCCAAAGGTCCCTCCCATTCATGGTGGGCTCAAAAAAGCACCTAGTGTGGTAAAACCTAAATGTGAACTGCTCTCACTATTGATTGTATCAAATGTCGTTGTAGTAACATCAATCACAGCAGGTTCCTCCTGCGATTTAGGAGATTGTAGTATGTGATTCCATAAGACTCTCATTGTGATTTAGCATTGATTAATGTCCGTTCATAAAATGATATAAAACTTACTTCTCTTCCATTGTAGAGCCCCAAACCGCATTCCAGCCAATATTTCAAAACCTTGTTAATGTAACTGCTAATTTCAGAGGGTGATGGGGATGGTTATGGTGTACATGGGCTTGTGCTGAGGGGTCTGCAGTGGGGGCAGGAAGAGGTTAGAGGAATTATTTCCAAAGCAGAAAATTGCTGTCCGGTTTAAATTATTTTAGGCATTACATGGTCATTCTGCTATGCCTTCAGATTCACATCAGAGCTCCTGAGGATTTAATCAGCACTTTGAAATTCCTGACTCTAAATGCTAAAATTATTTTGGTGATAAACCCCACAGTATTTTTACCTGTGGCTTCTTCATTTCTGCATAGCATTTGGCCACCTTCCACTCCCAGTGACCTGGCTGCTCTGGAGATATTCATAGCTTGATTTCACTGTATTTTCTGGAGGTAGGAGGCACTGCTTGGCATAGGGCCTAGTACAGAATAGCTCATGCTTTTTATTTCCTTTTCTCTTCCTGTTTTATAGACACATACCAGGGATTGCGATGTGCATGCATAACGGTGTGTGACCCAGGAATCATGCTCTTGCAAAAAAAGAATAAAATTAGCGGAGTGGGGAGGAGACTGAGTGGCTAGAAAAATGTTTAGAGAATTGAAAAAAAAAGGCTGAAAATTGACATCTGGATGAAAACCAATATGTAATAGGAAGTTGAACATTTGGTGCTTTAATATAAATAATTAAGTTATAGATAATAGACAATAGAGAGTTCACAGGATTATTTGATGGGATATATATTGATAATACAATTTTTCTTTGCAAAATGTATGCAATGATTGCAGTTTTGGTTTAATAATAAATGTAACTTTGAAGAATCATTTGATTCAAACCTCTGCTTTTTCTAATGGCATTCAGAATTATTAATATCTGTCTAGCCAGCTAAAGAGGTTTTTAAAAGAGTATGCTGGATGTTCTGCAATTAGAGTAGCCATCTGCCCTTTATTAAAACTCCATTAACCTTTACATTAAAATACATTTAAAATGCAGACACACCGAAAATATCAAACACAAATAAAATAGATAAATCTAAGTGGTTTCTTTGCTTAAGTGGCTTATTTGTGCAAAACCTGACAACTTGTGGCACCTATAATTTTCTAGGGACAGATAACAACCTAGAATAAATTTTTCCATGTTAAGGATAGGAAATAATTACAAGAAGGTAATGGAATTAATAACATCCCTGATGAAAATTTCTAGAACATGACCTTGTTTGTAGAAGGCTAGAAAATAATTTAAAGTTCATATTATTAACTTCAGAACAAAAAGATTAATTTTAAGAGCAGAATTAAACTGCTTTGCTCATGGAGCTGATTACAGTTGAGCTATTTTCGTGGTAGAATGACTCATGCAAATAAAATAATTGAAAATTTTCTGAAAATATTCAGATATATTGTCAATATGAAATCCAACAGAGCTCCTGTAGATGCTGCTGCATTGTTCATCCATGTCTCATACTCTCATACTCTCATACTCTCATACTCTCATCTCTCATACT
Organism: Erpornis zantholeuca; assembly: GCA_013400515.1. Lineage (NCBI taxonomy): Eukaryota > Metazoa > Chordata > Aves > Passeriformes > Timaliidae > Erpornis > Erpornis zantholeuca. The sequence continues at coordinate 48,099 of VZTN01007777.1, read as the reverse complement.
GATGTCTCTTGAAGGAGTGAGAACGATGCTGTGTTTTCCCTGCCTGGATTATTATGTTACCATTAGCAGAGCTGCTGACTTTGTCAGGAAATACATATGCTTAAAATACCCATTCTAAGACCTGTTTTCAGCTGCTTCCGTTTTCACACATTTGATCAATGTGGGCTGAAATTCCTGGATATCTGAAATACCTGCCTGCATTTTTAATTTTTTTTTTTTAAACAAAAAATATCTAAGCCGTTTCCGAGACCCAGGTTAAGAAATAATCTCATTGTTTCAGGCAGCTTAAAGTCTCTCCAGTGAGGGTGTTTGCACACCCACTGAGCCCTGATTTACAGCCACAGCTAGCCGGGATCAGGCCCTCCTGGCACAGGGCACACCTCCTGTCATTGATCCCACAAACCCAGCCTTTGGCCAAATCGTAAAACTTTCCAAAGTGGCTCCTCCGCGAGTTGCACATCCTGCTTAGCTGCATTTCCCAGGGGCTGCCTTCGCTCCTGGTTGGAGTCTGAGCAGGATTTTCCCCCTTGTCGCTGTTTTTTCTGCCTCCCATGGGCTGCAGCAGCCGGTGCGAGGGGAATGAGGTGTCGGCGAGGAGAGGAGCCGGGGACGGCAGGAGCCGGGTGAGGGATGCTCCCGAGCACTGCGGGTACCGCACCTGCCGGGCTGGCAGGGAAATTCAGAGCTGGGTGTGCTGGGGGCAGCTGGGGGGACACCAGAGACAGAGATGCTGGGAGGAGAGAGCGGGTGGGAGGTAAGGAGGGAAGGGGAGGATCAGGGTGGGGAGGGGTAGTGGGTAGTGAGAGGCAGCACATGCAGAGCGCCAGGCAAAGAGGATGTCAGCGAGAGGGAGGTCAGCAGTGGTCAGCAGTGGTCATGACGGTGTGTGGTGGTCAGTGGTGGTCAGTGCCCAGTGCAATCGGCCGCTGCTGCGCTCAGCAACTGTGCACAGAGAAATTCCTGACAGTCCTGGGGTTAAATAACCTCATTTTCACTGCAGAACGGATTTTGCAAAAATTTAACGTGGCCAACCATTTCATTCCACACTGCAAGAAAATGCTTTTTCTTGGCTTGACAGCATATTCTCAAAGATCTGTTTTCTCAGAAAGCTGTGCAACACTTGTAGTTTATTTTCATTCAGAACAAACACAAATGTCAAAATTATAGAATTTCCCAAGAACCAGAAATGCTGCTTCCTTTAAGGCTCTGCTCTCAGTGATCCCTGGGTACCAGATGGTACGATTTAAGTTCAGATGCCAGTAATGCCCTTCTGATGAGAAAGCAGTTGAGGAATTAAATAATATATTTCAGTGGACTATCATGCTATTTTCCTAATGGTATTTTCAATAGTAGAATCTACATTTCTCTGGATTGAAGGATCATCTTGGGAAAAAAAAAAAGCTCAGCTTTCAAACAGGTTTGTAGTTTTTATATCTAGATTTATATATATGGTTCTTGTATTGACAGTAGTCTTTGATTAATATTGTGTATAACATTCCTTAATGCATCAGTTGAATTAATTATGCAGAAACATTTGGCCACCTGGACGTACTATTGATGAAATGACATTTTATTGACAAAATGACAATTTAATACTGAGCTCTCCTAAAGCTCTCTGCTGAATAGATTGGTTCAGCAAATAGAAGAGGGGCTGTGGGCAACTTGGAAAATCCTTTTGTTTTCCCCAAAGTTTCTCAGCGGGCTATGAGTACGTCAGGATTGCTGCTGGAAGTTAGTACAGGGCTACTTTGTGCCCTCAAGTCCAGGCTGGATGGGGCTCTGAGTAACCTGATCTAGTGGGAGGAATCCCTGCCAATGGCAGAGGGGTTGGAACTGGATCTTTAAGGTCCCTTCCAACCCAAATTGTCCAATGATTCAGTGATTCCATGACTCTGACAATGGATAATACACAAAAGATTGGTTTCATTCACAGCTTCTGCTGGCTGAGCTCAATGTAGTTGAGGAAATGTAGTGAGGAAATGTAGTGAGGAAATGCACCTGTGGGTCATGGTTCTGACATCTCCTTTTGGCAGGGACTCTGCTCTGGATTTGGACAATTCAAATTACTTTGGTGAATGAGTGGAGCTGTGGCTGGGTGACAAACATGGCTGTTGAGGGGAATAAAGAGCTGCCTCCACCTGCATGGCTTGCAAAGAGCCTGGATTTGCTGCCCTACCTACACCTGAGACAGAGGAGTGCTCAAAAATTCCTCTTCTCACCACTCAGTGGACAGTATGATCTTGCTGTGTGGTCTCAAATAAGCTTTTGTTTAGCTTTTGCCATGTCTTTGAACCCCAGTCTTTAAAAACCAAGCACACTTCAAAATGATAAATTTGGAATGGGATTTTCAAAAGCTTACAAGTGACTTTGGAACAGGAGTCCTAAAACAAATGCTGGGGTCTTCCATCACTCGGGCATATTTTTTAAAAAATAATATTCTTTATTGGGACCTTAGTTTAACTTTCTTAAAAAATTGGAGTGTAGAGGTGGTCCTGATGATGGAGAATAATATTGACTTTCTGTAGCTGATAGCAGAGATGTGAGTGGGCTGGGAGTTTTCCAACCAGATGTTTTTCTCTTGGAAAATGCTGATTTATTAAAACTGAAACTTTTCATGGCAACATATCAGTACTGATTAAATTTTGTTGAGAGAGATTGCTAGGGCCTGAGCCAGAATATCTGACTGTAACAAAAAATGAGATCCCTGAATGGGGAATGGCCAGCAGGTCAGGGCAGCCATCTGGAGTCTGTCTGGGTCAGGTAGAGGAGCTGAAGGGCTGTGAGTCTCCCACATAACTGGCAAAACCCTTGGGCTATTGCTTTCTCCAAGGATCATATACTGATTTTCCATAAAGCAAACTTAAAAACCTCTCCATCTTTTTGCTATATGGAACAGGGAGATTATTTCTTGCCTAGGTTGTTGTGTGAATTAAATATTTGCTCGCAATGTCTTTGAAAATATGATCTTTCAAATTATTGGCACTGCATTATTAATATTAATTTAAACAGGAAAATGCATTGAAGGGTATGATCATCAGGAACACTTTCAAGAGGATGGGTGAAAGTCAAGTCCAAAGACTTAATCCTCTGGAAGCAAATTACTGGTAACTGCATTATGGTGAGTTAATATCAGTAAATGTTATTAGCGTGAGGATTTGTTCCCGTGTCAAAATGATGTTAATACAATATTAGTGATGCAGGTCTTTGGTGTCAACATAAGAATATCAAATGCAAGTGGAGGAAAATTGTATTGGATTGTGGAGATGATGGCAAATCAATGACACAGAAAATCTATGGAGAGCAGTTCACAGTGACACGAGAAAGCAGTGTCTGCATAAATCAGTGCAGGCCAATGGACACTGAAAGGAAATTTCCATGCAAGATTAAGTGGACATAGTTATCATGTCAGGACTACATCAAATAAGTGCTGCAAAATGAGGATGGTACTGCGATACTGACATTTAGACCAACCCATGTCAACAGAAATCGCTCTCATGAAAAGAAACCAGCAGCTCCTCCAGGGCAACCTCCAACTCACAGGAGCAGCTACTGTGCTCCATCAGACCTGGGAGCTCCTGTGGTGGTGGATCAATCCCTGCAGCATTTGGTGCTGAGCAAACCCAGACCTGCACAACTCCTCCTGGCCCAGAAAGCTGCCACAGAGGGGGACAGCAGCTGTCTGTGAAGGGGACATGGCAGGGAGAGCCCAAAGGACAACATGGGCAACGTGGGGGCAGTGGTCTCTGCTTTGCTGAATTTTCAGTGTGCAAAGCAGAGAGGTGAAGGATGAGGAGGGTAATGCTCTGGGGACTCATAAGGTCACAGAGAAGAAGAGGAGGGGGCTGGAGAACTGGAGTGGGAGTTGGAAATCTGGTGCTGACGGGAAGGAAAAGCTGACAGTGGAGTCACCCAACAGCTTTTCTAACTAGATGTGTGTTTAAGAAGGGAATCAATGTGTTTGAGGGGGATGAGTAGATATGTCCCATCATCTTACCCCCTTGCAGCGTGAAATTTAGGGAATGTTCAGGACTGTGTCCTGATCCAGCTGTCCATCCCACACTGCAGCCCAGCTGAGTGGCTGTCACATGTCCACTCAGTCCAGCCTGAAGCCCAGGAGGGCATCACAGTATGTGGAACTGGGTGACAGGACCCACATATCTCTGTGAGGCAGCTCACACCCAGCACAGGTACTGAAGCCACCTGCCCTGGGAAGGGCAGGAATAAACCCTGCTCCAAAGATTGCAGTTGTGTAAACACCTCCTCGGTGTCACAGGCTCAGCTCAGCCCACACATGGTCCTAACTCCCAGCAAGTTCCCTGTGTATTATGGACTCAGGGAGTTCTCTGTTGTTGGTGGAAGGGATTCTGCAGTTTCTACATTTAGTGCACATTTACTGTACATTTATTGCACATTTATTGCACATTTGTTTAGTTGAGGCCTAGTGAACTGAGTCTCAGGGAATGCAGTGGGAATTTTGCCACCAATTTGACAGCAAATAGGACTACAGGCCCTGTGTCTGCAGAGCAGTGTTAGTGTCCTAATGTGCTCAAAGTGTTTATAAAATTACTTAAGTCAGACACATTTTTCAGTCCAGCCCATTAGCCTTTCACATGTGTTTGTGCAGAGCACAGTGCCCAGGCAGACTGGCGGCTTGTAAATGTTAAATCAGCATAAATATCACAGCCTCCACGAGGGCCATTCATGTGGCTACTCACATGAGCATGATTAACATAATGCAGGGAATGAAAATATTGACATTTTATAAATCTGTATCTCCATAATGCTGCATGAAAAGTGATATCTGTGATACTAATGGACACCTAATTAATGTTATTACAATACTTATAGCTCACTGAGAAGCTGATGAGAGAGCCTGTAAAAGAGATAAGATTAAAAGAGAGAAGAGTAGTAGTAATTTCAGCCACATTTCTGGCAGCAAGCTCTAGTGCAGCTCTTGCTTTAACTGCTGCTACAATCATTGCTGGCATTTATGGCTTTGTAGCTTCAGGGGCTGTTCCTGCAAGGATGTTGGGTGGTAAAGAGGAGCAGAAGGTGCTGAGCAAGAAATGTTGGATTTGGGTATGAATCAGAGAGATTTTGCTGCCTGTGATATTAGTGGCTGCTGCTCAGACCTGCCTTGACAGAGCAGAGGGAGATGGAGAGGAACTCAGCGATAGCAACTGTGATGCAATGATACAGGGAAATGCTCGAGGAGGAAAAGGCAGAGTCCTTTCCTAGCATGGTTTGTTGCCAATCTGAGGTTCACAAGGTTTTGTGAGGTGTTTCCTAGTTAAGTTTCACAGCTGACTTCCCAGACCTTGCCATTAACCAGGAAATTCGGTTCAACCACAGTGATGACAAGTGGGTATTGGCTTAGCCTTGTGCTGATCTGGGTGAGGAGCCACTGGGGAGCATTTGAAGAAGCACTCCTGTAACTTGGAAATGTGTCACTCCCTGCCATCCTCAGGGGCTGAGCAGAGGCACCTTGGTGGGCCAGGAGGGCCCCAGCTGTGTGAACCTGGGCTCCAGGCAGATAGGGAGGAGCTGGGGCTGGCACACACCACCCACAGCAGGAATATTGTTGACTTACCAACATCACAGGGCATGCTGTGGTGAACAGGAAACTCTGGAAAAATAACCTTAAAAGCTAAACCTTGGGCTAAACCACTGGCAGTGGTCAGAAAATGAAAGCTCAAGATAATGCTTTCCTATAACAGGGCCGCAGGATTTGTAGTGACATTGATTTGTCTCTGGGACATACAAACTTGCCTTCTTTTTTCTCTGCTGTTTGAAGGATGCAAATATTTCCTGGAAGCATAGCAGGTACATTGACATTGACTGTATTCTGAAGAGGTTCTCCTTCCTCCAGCCTCGGGGGCACTGCTTGAAATGCTGACCTTGCTGGAAAGCTCTGTCCTCCTGCAGCAAGGCTCTCACGCTGCATTTTCCTGCCTGTACACACCAGCCAGAGTGCTGCTGTCAAAAAGGGCTCTGCCAGGCTATTGCAGGGGAATACAAATAACACACAGCAATGCCAGAACTGCATCATGTCATTAAAGGCAAATCCTTAAGCAAAGCTACCTTGAGTGCACCAGAAGGACTAACGTGTGATTTGGAGATACCTGCAGACACTAATCCCTCACTGCTTGCTTGTCTCTAGCTCCAGGGGTGTTGATTTCACTTCCACCACATTTGAGCAATTAGTTTTAGTGGCTAGGACATAATTTGTATGTTGAATAGCCTGAACTCTTTAATACAAGACTGTTTGCCCTCAGAGGGGTTTAGAATTTTCCTCAAAGATGGCAAAGAGCCACTGTGCTATCTTGAATCACAGTCCAGTTCCAGAACAATCAACTCTAAGTTGTTTAAGAAGGCTGGGTACATTAAAGTGGCTGTAAATCAGCATAATGAAAACAACAGTACATACAGAAATTCATTACATATCTGATACGCTGGGGTGTTATTTTTTTATTTGGTTCATTTTGCTTTATGATTGTTTTGCAGCATAAAATTCAGCTGAAGGAGGTGAAGTTACAAACTGCTGCCACTCTCTCACAGTAAACAGAAAGTGTTTTAAACAATACATAAATAAAATAAACACCTAAATGTTTTATTATAATAAAGTTACTTGAGGCCAAGAGTTCAATAAGGAGAATTTATAAACATATCAGATCTTGGAAGGATTTCAACATAATTTGCTTGTGGTATGGTAAGTGAGGTGAAATCCATCTACAAGTCTCTCTGGAGTAATAAATATATGGAAGTGTCTCTTTATATTTGCTATGAATTTACTGTAGCACAAAAATGCTCTAGACTATCCAAATCAAATATGCATGACTTTTGGGCAAGGAAGAAATATTTGACGTACTCTATTCTTAAATAAGTTAAAATCTCTTTCTCCACAAAACACAAACCTTATTCTCTCATAACTATTTTGACTCCAGAGGTGCTACTCTGAGGGTAAGGTTTTGAAGAATCAGGCCCCAGAGCCCCAGCTTGCAGCAATATTTTTGAATATGTTTTCATCTAAGCTGACAGTGTAAATAAATTATAATAATTGAGACTTCATTTTATGTCCATTTGTAAATGAACATAGATTTTTCAATTTATCTAAGTAATTAACCTTTATCAGCACTGCTGGCTGTAATGCAATGACAATTTTACACACAAATATACACACAGGTGATTATCTGTGGGTATTTTGGGTTTGGTAACCAAGCCACCTGTTGTGCAGGGTAAGGCTGAAGAGTCACCTACTGCAAAACTCCCCATCACTGTCAGCAGCTGCCTCTGCAGGACACTGAGAGATGGGGTTGCTGAAGGGAACAACTTTGCTAGAGCAGGACAGTTTTTCATTTAGTGGCACTGCTGAGATTTTCACCTTTGCTGCCATTCACCACTGGAATTGAATTAACCTATTTAACTAAAACCAGACTTTGAAACTTTGCACAAAAAAAAAGGATGGCCATTCAAAGCTTCTGGTGAAGTTTTAGTTAGGGGAGCTGTTAGGTAGTAGATGTCATAGATCACTTGTCCCACTCCAACAGAAATATTGTCTCCTTTCCAAATATCTGGTTTTAGGCTCATTTCCTAGGGCCTCACTGATCACTCCAAACAAATTTCCTCACTTGGGACAGACAGCCAATGCCTCTCCAGTCTCTGCTATATCATCTCTTCCTATCCCACCCATATGAAAAAAAGGTTCAAGAAAGGTAGGGGTTACCAAGGCCAGCCCTTTTCTTAAACCCAAAGTCAGAACTTTTGCAGCTGGCCCCTGGGGAAGGGATCTGCTTGCTGACATTCAGAATGGGAGCAAAACAAGCCCCACTTTCCATCTACAGTTTTGAAATGACCTGGAGGCTTACCCAGGAGTTCAGATATCTTGTCTTTGAAAAGTTTAATGATTTGTTGCCTGCTGCCTGGCCTTTCAGATTCAACAAAACCATCTGTTATGATTTTAAAAAAAAAGTTTGAAAAAAGTTTAAATAACATTTAAGAGTAGCTCTGGTTTTTATACATCCAGAACCATCCAGTACCAATACTGAGCCATAGGGGAAACACAACTACGTAGCATCAAATATATGTATTTCTGGGATTTACACTTTCATTAAATGAAACCAAACCCTTAAGAATAAACCTTCTACCCCAGGTATGCAGCAAAGTTGGAAGTGAAGGTGATGGACAGGTTCAAACTCTAACCAGAGATGGGGCTGTATGAAGGAAGGTCAGTTCTCCTGCACGAGCAGTCTGTAAAGCAGGAAGGGATATATCCAGAAGCAGGGGGGGGCTTGAAGTCTAATGCAGAATAGTATTTTTTAGTAGATCAGGCTAACAAAAGATCAATCAGAGATTAAGTAGATATTTTTGATCACACCCTGGGGGCTAAATCAAAGGCTTCTCAAGGTCTTTGACAATCCTATTTTCTAAGATATGACAGCAGTTCCAGGCTGAACTGCTGAAAATCTGCTATGTAATATAATTGATTTTAAAATGTACTATGAAGTATTCTGGCCAATCCAAGAGAGAGAAAATGTCCCTTCTGTCCTCCTGGCTTACGAATCATAAGCTAGATAATAAAATACAGATCGTGACAGAATTGCTTTTCCCTCCGTTTTGGAAATGAATGAATTTAAAACATTGGCAATCTCCTCTTGCCTACAAACTCTCAACCCCATGTTTAAGCACATTAGGTTCTTTCCATTGTGCAAGGCAAGGTAAGCATTTAAATGTTTTGGGTTTTGGCAAGCAGGGGGAAAAAATCATCAAACCCTACTATTATTAAACTCTTGAGAAAGGAAGCAACACAGTCAGCAAAAAGTTGCAGTGAAAAGGAACTCCTCAAGAGGAGAAGCCACGGCAGGAGAGGATCATTGAACTTACTCTGGGACCACAGGGATCAAGATGGTGGCTCTGTGCCAAACCCTTAAAAAGGCAGGAGCTGGAGAAGGTCTGATGTCCCACCAGGCCTAGAAATGGGAAAGGTGGAAAGAAAAAGAAAGAAAAGTTGGCAATGACTGAACATATGCATGAAAGAAAAAAACTGCAAAAGCTTTGAAATCAAATCCCTGGAGGATGCTGGCTGCACAGCTCTGTTTACCAAGTCTACAGGATGAAGTGAAAAAGCTCCAGTTTGGTGTGATCAACAGTGCAAGTTACTGCTGTCAATGAGGAAGAGGAACCAGAGTACCTTTTTCTGGATCTCTGATCCCAACAACCTAAACCTTTAATTTGCTCTTCAGGGACAAGGTGGTGTGTGGCTTGTGTCTGTGCAGGGAGTCTGTTTTCTGCCCTTGTTCTGAGTCACAACACTATGGTCAACTTTCGCTAGTGTGAAACCTCCTTTTCTTTACCAAATGGCCTTTCCTGTGAATCATTACATTTCTCCTGCCCAAAGTTTTCACCCTGAGTATCTATCAGCCATGTGGCACACCTCAGAGAGAGCAAATACTCCATGAAACATTACTTTATAATTTGTAAACATGTGCTGGAGCTGCTGACCCAATTATGCAGGGACAGCTCCCAGGTAGTTTCTGAATGGTCTTGCAAAAGAGTAAAACAGGAAGTTAATTTTTTCTTTAAATAAAGAAAGTGCCTACAAATTCTTATTTCCCTTCTGCAGAAACACCCTCAGTAAGCACAGTGGATGCTACCTGTGACAGGGACTGTGGCAGTCAAACCTCGTGGCTGCTCTGTGTCTCACTCGCCCTATCTGCGGATCAACAGCAACTTCATGATTTGAAGTGACTTGGATTAACTTTCTTATGCTTCAATGTGTGTGGATGGAATCCCATTAATTTAACATGCCTAATTGTCCTCATGCTACCTCATGGTAAAGCAATTGCTTTCCCAGTGATTTATGAGGAGCAGTTGCCTCAGATATAAGCACCAAGTCTTCTCCACAGACCTTGTTAACCAAACCTGGCAGCTGCCAGCACTTGCTTGGGTGAGAGACCTGGACCTTTTCCCCTTGTGGCAGGTGAGTCCTGAAATCAGTTTTTTTGTTCCTCTTTCAGGCCAGAAATTCCAACCAGAAGTGAGGAAATATTTTCTTCTAAATGAATGTGTTTCTGCCAAATACTTTGCTAACTGGAAAGGATTTAATTGAAAAGTTCCTGCTCGGTTCTGGTGCATCCTGACACCAAACCCTCAGCAAGAATTTGGGCATGCACAGACCCAAACCAGAAGGTTACAAACAGATGCAGTCCCAATGAATATAATCAATTCTCTAATATATTATATCAGTTTAGCTAAATTGTTCAATTCAGTTAACTGAGTACAGCTTAATCAGAGTCATTGACCAAAAGCAGTAACATAACCTGTGCAAGAGTCAGGCGTTGTTCTTTTGTTCTGCTCACACTGCCTGGGGTAAAGCAGCCCTTTAGTCTTCCTGACAGTGTTAGAAATTAATATAAATTGAAGACATATGGATTCATTCTCCTCCCAACTATTGTCAAGCAACCTGGGAGCAATTCCACTAAAATCAGTTGTTACGGTCTAAAGGTCAAAACTCAGGATTTTATAAAACTTGGTCTGACAAAGAAAGTATTTCTTTTGTTCCTGGCTGCTTCTGATTTGCTGGGTTGTCGCTGGGGTGCTTACTCCAGTATCAGTGAAAGGGTTTCTCTCTAGACATTTTCTCTATAAATTTCAGAATATCCTCACTGGTTTATGTTTCTAATGTGAGCTGAATGTTTGGTAGGTGGATAAAAAGTATCTGCAGAAAAATGGTGAACAATTGCAATGGGAACATAAAACGGCCAACTTGTGATTAAGGAACTACCCCTGTTCAACACTGGGAAATACCTGACTCTCACTGAGTTTTAATAAAAATCAGTCAGTCAAAAATGGTGACATCTGCATGTGATCAGTGACTCCCACATCCCTGATGTAGTCAAGTCCACGACCTTTCTCTAGTGAGGAAATGGGGGTAACCATTTGTCATAGATTAAAATGTAAGATGTGCCCAAAACATCTTACAAACTATCTTCATGAACAGTTGGAACCAGGTGGGGCACGGCTCCCTGCCTCCTCCCTCTGGACTATCTCCTGTTAATGGCCCATCAGTGCCTTGCCCATGACTCACCATCCCATTGTGAGATGTTCCACCAAAGGGAGGAACCAAGAATTCCATCCTGAATATAAGATTTTGAACACCATAGACAGCCTTTCCCACTGGAGTTCAGAGGACGGGAGCTTCACAGCTCCCACTGGACCTTCTGAGGAAGACCAGACCTTTCTACAGGATCACTGCTCCAACAGAACCACATCCATCACTTCAGGACACCTGCAGCCCNGCAGACACTTGTCTTTTAAACCAAGACATCATTGGACATGGAAATGTATTTGTGGACCATAAAAGTTACGGAATGGAGTGGTCATTGCTGCTTCTGAAGAGAAGTTATCCAAACTCTCCTGCATGAAGGCCTTGATTCAAAGCCCATTGAGTTGGACTGGGAATGTTTCTGCAGACTTCACTGGACTTGGCCCAGAGCTCAGGGCAGGCAGGATGTGCCCTTCTTTGGGCTCCATTTCTGAAGTGCCCACACAAGGAAACTTCTTGGCACAGAGCTGAAATGGGCCTTTCCAAATGTTACCTGACCCTGCAGCTTACTCCAGGCCCTGTGCTCATCATGGGCACTCCTACACAGCAGGCTTCTGCTGTCTTTGGGGAGCAAGTGGAGGGGGTGGAGGAGTGACCTCGATGAACATTCTGTGTGTGAGCAGCAGCCTTTGCTCCCTGATGTTTCACCTGGAGATTCATTTACCTGCTGTTATAGCTGTGTGTGAACAGGGACACTCCTCCATGCTGCTTCTCCTGTCCTGGTGATGTTATCATAGGGTTTCTGGAAAAGCCATTGACCTTCAATAGCCAACACTGAGAGGAAATGTTTGCACTGCTCGACCCTTATTCTTGTTTTTTCAAAACTGAGCCCAGGACTCCCTGCAGGGGAGAGGGCAAGCTTGCTTGGTGCCTAAGCTTCGGCCTGGCCGTTTAGCTAGGAAGAGTAAAAAATGTTACAGCCCACGTGGCCAGCATCTATCCCAGGCTTAATTCTGTCAGAATTCAGTAAAGACAGTTACTAAGCCCAAGCCCAGGTGCATAGAAATATCTCTAAATGCTCTTAGACCTGGTCTTAACTTCAGGATACAGACACAGCTGTACTCCCGGGGACATTGTTCTGGGGGATCTGGTTCAGTCCTGACATTAGGATGCCCAAAAATGAAACCCATGAGGTTTGCCCTCACCCTTCCAGTGTGATTTAGAGAAGTCAGGTGAACCTTGTTTCAACCTTGTTCTTGGGTTCTAAGTGGTTCTTTCATTTAGGACATTTGACTAAAAGCCCTTTTCATGGAACCAGCTTCTGCAGGAAAGATGCCAGCAATTAATGAAAGATGATAAAATAATAAAAGAAGTAATACATTAACTATATTATCCTTGCACATTTGGGCAGTCTTTTTCATTATATCCTCTTTATGGACATCCTCCAGCAACAACTGAAGAGCTTCTTTATTGCTGTTCTGTGACTGTTTTGGTTTCTAGACATTAACAAGTTATTTAAATGCAAAAGTTCTCTTTTGCTCATCAGTTTCCTACCAGCAGATTTGATACAAGTAACAGAAAAAGCCTGCATATGTTCCATTTATACCATTTCTGTGTCTGTCAGAATACTCATATCAAAAGGAGTTTGGATCTTTGACTTTCTTCTTTTTCTCTCTCCTTCCTGCAAACACAAAGAGATGCAAATATTCCTTATATAAAAGTGTATTCTCCTCTGGTTGAGTAGCACAGTACTGTGTAGCCACATCGTTTTGATTACTGAGACAGGATTTTCTGAGCAGAGAAACCAGAGTGAGCCCACCAGCCCACAGGGCAGTGATTTCTCAGAACCTTGGAAACAGCAACCTTTGTCCCTCCCGGGCTAGGTGGGAATCACACTGGCAGTCCAGGGCAGGTTCCTCTCACACAAATTCCAAGGCCCTGTAACTCCTTTGATGATAATTTGTCCAACACCAACACAAACACTGGTTTGGAGGCACCATTTAAGGCTTGACTCTGCTTTTGTCCAGAACAGAAATGGCTCTCCAGGCAATTCTGACTGCTGGCATAAAAACAGGGCATCTGGAGGGAATGGGGGGTTTTGGAACCCACATTTAACAGTCAGGCTGGACTATTTTGAAACAAGAAAGGTAGGTATGGTCAAGCCCAATGAGAAAGCTGAAGGGGGATTGCCTGTTACGTTGTTAATTCATTCCACTCCCCCCAAATGTCTTCTGACAACTCCTTAAGAAAGGCAATCTTTCTAGGTAGCTTAAATGGCTACCTAGAGACAGAGACTGGACAGGAATAAAGGAATAAAGGAGGTATTTATTTGAAAGGCCTTCAGGTGCACACTCTGGGCTCCAGAGGCTCCTGCCTCAGTGCATCCCAACATGGACATTGACAGCTCACGAGTTCTTCACACTTTTATATCAGCATCAATTCCCCAAGAAGAACTCAGCCAAGGATGGAATTTGCCCAAGCTTGCCCCCCTCTCCCCAAGATTGTGGTTTGCAGTTCTTGGGCCTAGGAGGGTCTGGGCGTCCTTGGAGAGCTGGAGAGGCTTTGTTGTGTGTGTGTGTGAGCATGAGAGAGCAGCACTGAACGAGCTCCAGGGAACTTCAGAGTTACACTAGCAGTATAGGATTTGAAAATTATAAACGTTAAAACCTAAGGTATCAGCAACAGCAGAACCAGGTCTAGAAGGAGGTGATTCCTAGGCTGCCTATGAACCACAGCTCTGTTTGCTGCAGAGTATGTTTATGTCTTACACAAAAATCAAAAGCTGCATCTGATTTTTCATTTTGCAATAACCCTGTGGCTACAGCAGTTGATGGTTCTCAATGTTATTTTTATTTAGTCTGTTTTTACCCACCTGCATTTCTTCCAAAGGACTTGTTTTTCTAGATCCTTATGTATATTTTTAAATTCTCAATGATTAAACAGTAGTCTGCCAGCCTGGAAAATGAATGTCAATGAATTGTCAATTCTTTATGTTGAGTAATTGATTAATTGGCACATTTATCTCTAAATCAGCAGCAATAAATTCTATCATTTTTAATCTTGACCTAAAAGTACTAAACCACTTCTAATTGCCACTGTTGCTGCTGTAAAATGACTGATTAAACTGTATTCATATCATAATCTTTGTTGCTCCTGAAAAGTCTAATTGAAGTCACATCAGTGACTCAGTGCCAAGAAAGGAAAGGTCCTTGCTTTTGCTTTCTCTCAGGAATTACTTGGATGGGAAAACCTGACATTTCCCCCTGTCTGTACTGGATACTGGCCTCTGATTTTAATTATTTCTGCAATGCTATTTATTGTCTGCACTGAGTCCCAATGTGCTGGCTGTTTTATAAACCCAAAATAGGACAGTTCTAAGTCCAAGAGTAGAAGAAAGATATGGAGAAGTAGGAAAGTACAAAATGATGATGAAGCACCACAACATACACCAGTTCCAGAGTATCAGAACTTTTGCAATGTTTTAATCGGGCATCAAAGCAAATGGGAGCTGTGAGGAGACATTCCATTTTATTTTGCAATTTATGTAATTATTTTCTAGCAATTCAACATCACAAAGACCCTGGAAGTCAGCTTTAGCTTGACCTTTGTATACATTCATAGAAAAAGCGATGGAACCAAAAATCCCACCATTATGGTGAATCATAAATCCTGGGGGGCACAGGCAGCTGGGATTAATGAAGAATTGAGTGGCCCAAGGATTAGGATGACCGTGTCCAGGTTTCCTTTGTTCTCATGTCTTCTCCATGCTGAACACAGCTCAGCCTGACTGGCTAATCCATCCCTCTTGTACTATCATCATGTACAAACAGGATTTGTGAAGTGGTGCTTTAACCTTGTGAAAAACAGAGTTTTCTGACAAAGAAGCAGAGCAGATCCTCAGGATCCAGACAGGCCCTCTTTGAAGCTGGGGGAGCCGGGGATGTTTTCTGACAGACAAAATACCTCCACCCTTCCTGTGTGAGTTATGCAAACTTCTGAGAAACTTGAGGGGCAGCTTTAAGTTGTAAAAAAAAAAAAAAAAAAAAAAAAACCCAAAAAAACCCCAAAAAACCAAACAAAAACAGGCAACTAAAAAGAAGTAAAAATAATAAAGGACCCAAATCCTGCAGGATTAACCTGAGGCCCAACTTCTAAACTTTTGGGAACTAAGTCAGCATAAAACCCATCTAACAAAGTTACAATGCTTTCCATCCCAGGCTCTTGGAATCTTGTTCTGGTTTATTCATTATCAGCCCAAGTTCTGTAGCTGCAGCTTTATTATCATTCTAATTCTACATATAGTTTGCAGGTGAAAAAAATTTTGAAACTGTACCAGATGTGATCTGAAAGAAACAGAAAAAAAGAAGCCCAGACCACCATAATTCTGTAACCATGAATTTAGATTTTGTAAACCTTAGCCTACTTATTGCATTTGACAGTGTTAAATTGTAAGGGGCTCTATTGCCTCAAATACTGTCTCCAAACATAAGAACCCTTGTTTTATCAAAAATTGCTTAAAGGAATCCAAAACAACTAGAAAAACACCAAACTTATCAGGACCCAGCATGAGCAACATCATTCCTTTTGCCCCCTTACGCCTTCCCATGATCCCAAGGACAACATGGGGAGCAGCTAAGATCTGTAGGATTTTGGAGGGAGATACTGGCAAGGCAGAACGAAGGAGGGAGAGGAAGGCCACAGCTCTTGGCACAGATTTCTCTCAGTAAATACAGGGCAAATGCCCATGGACACAGATTAGCCATAGGTGTTTTTAAATACAGGGGAGTGGGAATACAGGGGATGGGGGCATGAAGGACAGATGGTTTCCCATCTCACGGACATCTGGGGTCTGAAAGGACAGAACACCTCCTCCCCATGCTGGGAAAAGCTCCACATTTTGCTGCTTCCTGGTGTGGGTACTGAGTGGAACACAAGTGGAGCTCCTGTGGGTCAGCACCAGAGTGGCAGAGGGCTGTGGGTGAATGCTGGCATTCACTGCTGTTTTTCTATGTTTTTGAATAGGTGAGGAACACATTTAACACTGTTGAAAAGCATTTTAGGTTTTGGGGTTTTTCTTAGCAAAGGGTTTTGGGGGGGTTTTGCCTGTGTCATCTTTGGTTGATTTTGCAGGGAATTTCCCAGCTATAACAAATATATCCCAGCTAGCAAACGGTGGGCAGTGACTGGGTGAATGGGGCAATGAGCTTAAGAGGAAATAGGGCAATGAAGCCAGCCAATTTAATCTCCTCCATGTAAAATCTTGTAGATGAGAAGGAAACTCCAGCTGATGGCCATCTTTCATCAGACGTTTCTGTCATTTGAAGTTTCCTCTATGAGGATTAGAAAGCATAAAAGTATGGAGTATTAATCACAACTGATTTGATTGTTAAAATGACCTCTATAATTTCTTTAGGGCTTTCTCTGCTTTCAGAACACCCAATTACTCCATCTTGTGCTTTAAAAGCAACATGAAAATTACTTTTAAGAAGAGTTAAAGAGCACTGAGAGAATTTGTCTTGTTTCTTAAATAAAAGGTTTCTTCTATTTTATTATTGCCTTTAAATCAGCAGAGATTTTGTATCTTGGTCATTTCTGTTTTTCCTCGGTGGGACTGGGTAATTTGGAAATTGTGTGCTGTGATTTCTCTGATTGTAGGTGCCAGGGTGGGAGTACTCTGTCTCCAAAAGAGAGAGCTAATGTCTTATATACAAAACATCAAAAAATGAAATGAAAGAACTGTGAAAACCAAAGCCACCAGTCCCTGAAGCCATCTGACAGATCATCTCCACGGCTGCCAGCCTCTTGTCTCTTTGTGATGTCCTGACTCACCAGCTGCAAGGCACCACGGATTGCTATCCCAGCCAAGAGCTGGCTGAAGTAGTCTGAAAAAAAGAAATGATAGCATACCCTAAAAAACTTCTCATGAAGCCCAGAATGCATAAATGCCTCAGATTTCCTTCCTTGTCATGAAAAAGGAAAAAAAAGAGGTAATTCCTGGCCCTTACTGAGACTATTTCATTCCATTTCCTCTTTTCTTTCCTCCATGTGTCCCAGGTAGTACATGATGTAATGCTCACATTGCATTGATGTAATGCTCACAAGAGTGGTTTGTACAACAGTCAGATATCAGATACAGCTAAAATAGCTTAACTGGAAGAAGCCATGATGGGACTATGTAAATTTTTTGCACCAGCCCCTCTGCACTGTGAGTGATTGTTTGTGGAAAGGAGTGGGATTGCTGGCGGGTTTCCTTAGGTTTATCTACATGGTGTCAGATCCATTTCTCATGCTGCTTTGGCCTTCAAACCTATGGCTGAGCAACTTCCCCATGGCCCTGGAGCTGTTATATGAGGTTGGTGCATTGAAGCAGCAATGATGGGCTCAAATCCCTGCGGGAGGATTCCATCCTGCATGCGAATGGAGGAAGATATTCCTGAGTCACTCAGAAAGATCTTTTCAAAGACCTTTCATGGCTTAAAAATTATAACAAAATCTATAAATGGTTGAGAGCTTCTGATTGCTAGAAGATGATCATCCTTGGTTGATTTGGATTTCAAGTTTTCTCTAGAGCCATGGGAGCTGTAACTTTGAATCATAGAGCTACTTGCTCTAGGACAGGGCAGGGAGAGAGATAAAGGGCAAGTTTGGGGCACAGACTGCAGTGATGAGGCTGCAGCAGAGGGGCTTCTTGGGCCAAGAGTCTAAAACCCAGTGAAATGCTGATTCACTCAACTGGCAAAGCTGAAGTTACCTCTCTGTTAAAAATCTGTTATCTCTGCTGCTCTCTGTGTGACTTGTCCTGGAAGAATACAGTTCATAGCTTACTATTCACTTATTATTATTTGTAATGACTACAAAACCAATTGTATGATGCAGGATTTGCCATGCAAAAAACTTTATTACAAACTAATTTGGAAAGTAATTTCTAACAGATACATTTTGGGAAGAGTGTTATATGGCAAGCTCTGGAATGTGAAGCTGCGGTGACTCTATGAAAGCCAAAATTTACACATTAGTAAACCTTAAAATAGACCCTGTCCTAGATTTTAGAATAATCTACAAATGGATCATTTGTCAACCTACAGATTTCAGAAACTGCTTTTAGACAGATCCAAAGAAGAATTTTATTTGCCAATAAAATTTTCCAAATGAGCTGCTTTAAAAATGGCTAGAACATAATGTAATGGTTTTATCTAACATTTTCATCTAATGGTTTTGGTTTCCTATGACTAAGAGTTTGGGACAGAGACATCTTATTATTCATATATTAGAAAACAATTTCATTCCTATTTTAAAAACAAATGTCCATATAAACCCAAGTGCTGGGCTGCCTTTTAAATATTTGTCATCAAATCCATTAATCCTCCAAACTCTGAGTCCATTTGTGATTAGATTAATCTGTCACATTAGACAGCATCCTTTCTAAAACAGTAATCAGTGGAACATTAGGTGACAACACCCACATGATGACCTGCAGATGGCAGAGGCAAGGCCCAACAAGATATTAATGAATGAACTTTCAATCTTTCTCCAAATTTATAAGATTTTTAAACTGCCAAAATTTAAAAATAGTATACTGCCATTCCCATGAACATAATTTAAAAGGAACAATAAATCCATGGAATTAGAGATGTTACATTAGCAGATTCACACTACCAAAATGGACCTTCAGTCTTTGTTTTGCTACAGTCCAGTAGCCAGATTTCACAGCAGTAAATCTCTGAAATGTATTTTTGGAAGTTTGACAGTCCTTCTCATATGGAGGCTTCAGTATAGGATAAACACGACTAAACCCTCACTTTTAAAAAATATTTTTATAGACAAAACCATCTAAAAAAAAGAAAATAATAAAGAAAGAAAAAAGAAAAATAATGAAACCCTCAGAAGAAAATGTTGATTTTCTTATACTATAGAAGCTGTTAGACAAATGCATTTGTAAATTTTCAACTTCAGCTTTTTGTAGCACAAAAGTAACTAAATTCCTGTTTTAAGGGCATATCTCAATGCAACCTTCAAAGGAGAAACATCTCGGTGGTTTCACATTAAATGCTGCCTCCAAAACTCCACTTGTAATCTTGTCATAGAAATCAATTGTACAAGACAAACAATATGACAAGTCTTTGAATTTTTTTTATTTTTTATTTTTTGCACAAGACAGCTATTCTATGTAAAGGAATGAAATTTGAATAGCTAAATTAACTCATCCAGTTTTAATGTCAAGTATCAAAGATGAACACTGTAGTTCTTTTGGATGATGAAAAATTGCACCATTGGTGCAGCTATGGTCTGATACTAGGAGGGGTCAATGTTCATAACTGCAGTGAATTAATTTTATCTTAGTACTGTCATCACTACAGAGACAACAGTGTTTATTTTCCTGTAGGTGTTTTTTTTTTAGTTAGCTTCACTTGAGTTATTCTGTGAACTAACTTTCAGATTGTGTCCATATTGTTCTGCATTTATTCATTTGTCCAACAAAGACAAGTTTTATATTTCATGGAACTCGTAAAAGTTGACCTGCTGAGCAACTTCATTCCTAGTGAACATGGAAGTACTTTTTGGACTCCTAGAGGATTTGTGAGAAGGCCCTGGCTGAACAGAGCTGGTCTGGGCTCACACTGCCTTGTGACAGTGTTAGTACTGAGTGTGGACCAGGCTACTTCAGCCTCTCTACCCCAGTGGCTTAATCAACTTGAATTCAAGACATTATTCCTCTAAATTAAAAGTTTCTGTGTGTGAATTTGACTATGAGTAGAAACTACATTTCAATGATGACATCACCGAGCTTCTCTGTAAATACCAGCCACCTGTCTATTTTCTTTTAATTCAAAAAGTATTTGTCACTTGGTTGCCTGGACACCAATAATCAGAGCTTTTTTGAAGCCTTTTTTTTTCATTGAAAAACAATGAAACGTGAATTTCAGGAAGTCTCTAGATGATCTACCATGATTAAAATAACTTGAATTCTTGTCATTTCTCCCTTTTGCCTTGTTTTTCCTTACTTCACACATTGTATGTTTCTACAGCCATACTTTTTGTTTCCATATTGCAGCACTTCTTCCTGCACATTGCAGCAGTGCTGGTCATCAGTGAGCATTTCCTGATCACCCTTTGTACTTTGCTATAGTGATCTACCCATCATATTTCATTATCAACTGCAGGGTAAAATACATTATATAGGCATTGTAGGCAGGAGACCTGCAAGGTTAATGCAAGTACAGCAATAACTGCTCTTTGAATATAATTATACTTTCCTTGTATTCACTCAGCTACTTTTTTCCTAGAGGGTTATGCTACGGAAAATGTAACTTTCCATCAGGTCTTGTTATTGGACTTCTTGAGATTAATGTTCTTAAAATCAAAATACAATCTACAGAAGATGTCATGTCTTGGAAAATTGTTGCCAGAGATACTTTATTTAGTAAATCAGCAATCAGCAGTGACACATGGCTGTAGAGTACCAACTACAGCATAAGACTGCTCTTCAAAAGTGTCATTTGAGCAGGAACACTCTGAAACTAAGTAAAGAGTTTTTCTTGAGTTCAAAAGTTAAACATATCCATAAAATTTGGTTCCCTTGTCAGTTTTGCATACTAGATGGTAGTGTACAGTGCAGGGCCAACAAATGCATGTCAAAAGCTGTATAATTTTTTGCATCCCAGGGTGTTTTGTTTGTTTCTGTGGTTCCTGAAGGCAGGAGCTTTACCTAGGAATTATGTCAGTTTGGTGCAGAGTCAGGAAGAAAAATCATCATGGCGGTTTCCAAAAATAACTTAATTACAGCTAACAACTAGCTGATACTCAAGATCTCATTATTCTATCTCTATAGTTAGAGAGTAAGTAAATATCTGAAGATTATCTATGGTTTAGCACCCAGTGACTCCCAACCATGTTGAATATGCCTTGTCACTGTAACCTAAGAATAAATGAAGTGGAGGCAGGGGATTCAGCTGGCTGCCAAATAAATAACAATAAATAGCATACTCACCTGGAAATTATTAACACCAGTCGTAAGCAATAAGGAGATCAGATGCATGGGCCAGTCTCCTTTTGAAACAAATTCATGACCTTCTATTCACTGAAAGTTACCTTTTAAATATACTTTTTCCAGGAAGCCTTCCAAGGGCAATCTACCCTGGAAGCAAACCTGATTTAAAAAAGCTTCACACAAACAATTGAAAATAGGAAGAGAAGTACAGTAATTTGACTGCACTTAACCTGTATATTTTAACTTTTTTTTCTTCCTTTTGTTCTTTTTTTTTTTTTTAATTTCCCTCCTGTTTAGGCTTTGCAGTACTTTGGATGGTGAGGAAAAAAAAAAATCAAGGTCAAGTTGTCTGACATAATCTGTCTGCTTTGCAACATTACATTTTCATTAAGATTACTATAATCAGAGTTTAGGGAAGAAAAACTTCAGTCTAGCAGAAATTGTCTAAGATGAGGGGTCACCAGAGATGTTCTCTAGTGCCTGTCCAGCTTGGGGCTTGTCTTGTCCAATTTTTGACTGTGACACACAAATCAGGAATTTGCCAAAAAGTAAAAAGTTGAGAGGCACTGTTGATACTGAAAGGAATCTGAATATCCAGGACAAAGAAAGTGCTGAATAACCGAAATTGCTGGAATCCAAAACTGGCTCCAAATTTCATTGTGCAAAAGTGTCCTGCTTTAGGGGGACCATCAGAGGGACTTCTGCTGTAAATTGAACTGTAAATTGAATTGAGCTGAGAATGTCTGAGGAAAAGGAAGATCAGAATGTACCAGTGAATACCAGGACTATTAGGAGACAACAATGTTATGCAGAGATGAGAAAAGGAAATGGAAATACACTTGTAGTTTGAAGAACTTCAAAGAGTGAAAGTTTCATTTCAACAAGGGAGACCTGCTCTGCAATTTGTCACCCAGATCTGGCTAGATGTCCTGATAAAAAGTGTGAAGAAGGGTTAATGAGGTGGTTCCAGGAGTGGGGAGCTGGTCTTCCAAGCAGACACAGTGTTTCCTAGAGGTGGCCTGAACAAGCCCAGTTTTGACCACCTGTCAAACTGATCCTACTCCCTAAACCAGCAGAAAACTCTTCATATTTTCTGCTGGGTTATGTTACTGATTTAATCACCTATTTTATTTACATTGATTTAATCACCTAAATTGAAAGGTCAGATGAGCCAGAACAAGTTGCACAGGAAATATACACATGGACAAGACAGAAGGGAGGAGGAGAAAGAGAAGAAAATCAAAGATCAGCCCTTTAAAAGGCAAGAGGCTGACAGATTGGCTCAGCCTGTTTCTGGCAACCTCACCTAACTCAGCAGAGCAAGGCTTGCTCAGCCTAGAAAAACTTGATGGGGCAGTGAGAAGATTTTGTCTATCAATACCCAACCAGGTAAGACAGAAGCCAATGCTGTTGCAAGAAGAAATGGATATAAACTGGCCATGAACAGAGCTGGGCTGCAAGTTAGAAGAGTGGTGTTAGGCTCCATACCAGCCAGATTCTGCAGTTTCTAATGGGATTAGTCAGGAAAATGGGAAAGGCATGAACACTGAGGGACACCCAATAAACACTCAAGTAAAAAACTTAGAACAGAGGGCATTACTTTTTCACCCACAGAGCATTTATAAGCATGCAGCAACAGGATTCTGCAGTTGGAGGATGTTACAGAGGCCATGAGGATAAATGGGCTCAAACAGGGATTGGCCAAACTCCTGAAGGAGAAACACATCAGTCTCTGCTTCAAACAGTCTAAGCGCTCCTAGGATGGAGCTCCATAAATTTGTGCAAAGGATTATATGTAAGGAACGTGTGGTAGGAGGGAACCTGAGTGCATGGTGCAGGACTTTGGATCAAGTCCTAGACCCACAGTGTATGGATCAGTGCAGAGGTGAATGAACCAAATTCTGTGTTCTGTATTCCACAAGAGACCAAATGAGTGTGGCATTTAGGTAAAACCTTATAAAATGAAGGCCTTGTTGCCTTTGTAAAATTATGGCTCAGGCCTGCCACTTTGGCTAGAGAAGGACTGTGAGAAAAGCCCATGAGAAGAAAAACAATTAGTTTTTACCCATGAAAATGCAGTATCAACAGAAGCAAGAAATTTAAACAATAGGAGAAAAACAGCAACATATTATTACCTGTTATTTTTTTGAATGCTTGCATACTTATGCTAGAGGTAACCAATAGTAGTATGTTGTAGTTAAAACATAACCCATGAATCTATTGTTGTGATTTAGCAGCCAATGAATATGGAACACGAATGTTAGCATACAGAAGTGTATCAAAGGAAGCTGCTTTCTTGAATAAATGCCTTTGGCCCTTGTCTGAGGCACTGACCATGTGTGTGTCATGGCCTCCCCAATAGCAACAAATGAGCTTTCTTATCTGGACAAAATACTTCCCTGCTTAAGACTAAGGCATGAGATTGTGCAAAACAAGCACAGCTTGTAGGCAACTTTTCCATTTCTCAGTTAAAAATATTTCGCTTTTATTCTCCACCATCCATCACTCTGCTGTTATTGATTTCAAATGCTGTAGAGACTAATTGGTAAGCATAGAAAATTGAGCTGATGAAACTCAGTATTTAATTAATATAAAATCAAGTTTTGTAGATCTTATATCCATTATTTGATTCAAATAATTTAATTTTCATATTACAGGTTTGTGTTCCAGAGATGAATAATACACAAGCTTTAGCAAATGGTCCTATCTCTGTAATGGAGTTCCACAAAATATTTTATTGCCAAGATAAAATATTGAAGAATTATGAATGAGACCCCAATAATCAGGATCCATCCTTTAAAAAATATTTTTAAAGGAATCAAGAAAATTCTGACTGCATTAAAGTCAATGACAAACCTTTTGTAAAGTCAATGATGAAATCCATATGGGATTGGTTTTAATTGCCTTTTGTTTTTTATGAGCCTTCAGGACTCACCTACTTGCCATTCCCAGTCTCTGTAATCAGAAAATTAATTTTCCTCTTTAACTGACTGATGGAGTTTTCCCATAGTCTAATAAGACCAGGAGTTGAGGCAATAAGAGAAGGACAAGATATCATAAGGTTTGTGCTCTAATTAAGTGTCTCCAGTCAATTGGAGAACAAATTTTTCTTTTAAACTCATCCTGCTGGAAAAGGTTAGTGTCTCAGAGGGAGATCTGATGAATTGGACAGGAGTGCCCTGGAATTAAGGGCTGGGAGTGTGATCCAGACAACCCCAAGAAGGTGGAAGGACTAGGATGGAAGGGAGAGTGGGACATAGATCGCACAGCTGAGCTGTCCTTGCCTTTGCTCCTCAAGGGACAAGTGGGTTGAAGCAATGATGTCTGCTTTTGGGACTGTCCACCTCCTTCCTTGTTGCTGCCATTTTTTCTGCCCTGCAGAGGCAGGAGCTGCTGGTCTTGTTCTGCAGATGGCACAGGCAGGGGTGCAGTGGGAGCAGAGCTGTCAGACTGTGACTTCATCTGTGCTTGGTGTCACCCCTGCTTGCTAGGCTGCATGTGGGACAGAGGGAAGCAGAGGACTACCCTTGGAAAATGTTTAATTTGAGGCCTTTTACGTTCAGTTCAAGCTTGACACTTCAAAGAATGGCAGTGGATTGATGTAATTTTACAGAAGATTTATCTTCTGCTGATGTTCACTGACTTTATCTTTTAGCCTTGACTAACTTCATCTGTGAGAGCTGCTTCATACAGGAACGGTGATAGTGAAGCTGTGAAGACCTCTCTTGAGGCTGGAAAAAAATCATGGAAAATAGCTGGAAATAATCTGCTTGGAAAATAAGAGCTTAGCGTAAGAAGAGAAAAAAAGACAAATCTGCAAGAAACAGGAATGACTGGAGGGGGCCAAGAGGGACAGAAATGGTTTAAACTAAAAACAAACCTAATGTCTGAAACTTTAATATATAAAGCTGTCTATTAAAATATAGTACCAGATTACATCCCTACAGTGCCAAATAATTAATAACTCTTAATAACACAAATAAATTTTGATGTAATCAAAATCTTGTTGCATATCATTGACTATTTCAAGCAAGGACTATGAGTTCTTAAGGAAAATCAGTACCTGTGTTAAAATGAACACTGCTGACATCTTCCCCAGGTACATCAATTATAATTAAAGTGTAATAAGAATGCCAGGATGGACTTCTCAGGCGCTTTCATGCAGGAGCCCTAGTGTTTAAAATTAAATCCATTAATTGTAACTACTGTACATTTGTGATCTCTCGGATAGCGTACAAACTAATTCATTGCTTTTGCAGTCATGCCAGTCTTTGTTAATTAAGGTTTGTGATTTATTTAATTTGAGCAGAGATGTATCAGAGTGCCCCAAACTGGACTGATAAAAGTTCATTAGTTTGTACTGCTTAAGACAATCTGGAATCTGATAATGAAAAATGTTTCTAGGCGCCTGACAAAAATTGATTAGCAAAATGGTCTCTAATTATTTAAAGGAAAGCTCCATATTTTCAACACACCCATCTGAAAGTTCATATGTTAAGAAGCTCTTCTCACACTGAAATGGCTCTGAAATACATTTGAAGATAAAAGGCTGATCTAAAATTATTGTTGGCAATGCTTAGGGGAGGAGGGAGCCACTGTGCTGTCATCATTTGGAAGACTTTCTTTCTTCCTTCTCTTTCCATACAAAGCAGCCAACATCACAGCCTCAGAGCGAGAGTCAAATATTAACAAAAGTATTCCTCCAGAAAAGTATTAAGGTAGGAGTATCTCTGCTTTGGAAATGTGGAAGAGAGCTGAAGAGTGTGGGACTGATATGACCAAGGTGTGCCTTAGAGGAGACACTCCTTTGTCATCAGAAAGATCTCAGCAACAGAGCAATAATCCTGACCACAAGAATCCCGAGGAGACTGGGGAGTCTCATCATGAAGTTGGTACTGGAAGAGTCACAACAGTGATCTGAAAAGGAACCCAGAGCAATCATATCAGATGTAAACAACCACACCACAGCCATTAGTTTGGTGAACTCAGTCACAGAGCCAAAGACTAGCTGAGGCTGGAAGGGACCTGTAGACAAAGCAGGACAACAGATGGCTCAGCACACTGAGCAGTGTAGGTTTGAATGTCCCCAAGGACAGGGTTTCAAAAGGTATCTCACTGGGTCCCATCCAAAGTGTTTGACCACCACCAGCACGAAAAGTTTCTTCCTAATATCTAATTGAAAATAATCTAATTTGTCTCATTGCCACTTGTGTCCAAAGCCTCTTGATTTCAACTGATATCCTCTAGAGGAGTTTGGTTCCACCTTTGCTATTCACTCCCCTAAGATGGTGATAAAATGCAGGGAAGCCTTTACTTTGGCTTCTGGTCCCAAGGCTGAACAAACCAAATTCGTTCAGCCTCTTTTTGTATCATACAGTCCAGTCTCTCATTGTGTTGTTGGTCCTCTGATGGATTTCCTCCAGTATTTCAAAGTCTTTCTCACCCTGAGGAGCCCAGAATGGCACACAGTTCTCCAGATGCACTCTCAGAGGGAAGAGTCATTTCCATCAAGCTGCTGGCTACGCTCTAGTTAATACAACCTGCTACACAGCTGGTTTTCTTTGCTGCAAGGATACACTGGCCACTCATGCTCAACTTCTTGCCTAGGTGGAGCCCAGGCCCCTCTGTGCACAGGTGTTTTCCAGCTGGGTTACTTGGTCATGATTATACAGCAGGTTAATGGAAGTGCTCAGCATTTAAACTGCATCTCCCGAATCCTGTGGCACCTTCATCTCTTCAGTGGCATGTGAAAAATCCAAATTTACTGGAAGAGATCAAAAGAAAAATGTCATTTCTGTGTCTCTTTCTAGAGTAGATGTTAACTATAGTCTTTAGAATTGGTAAAATGGGAATTATTCAACAGTCTCTGACACTTTTCTAACATCCCTCTGTGACATTAATAATAATAATGAATAACTTTATTGCTCATTTGTCATTTAGGTCTTAAAAACTATTTAGAAGTGTCTAAGCATCATTGCTCTACTTTTAGGATGAAGGATAAAATCTTTCTTGATTGTTTTATTTTCTTTGTCTTTATTTTTTTATTTTCTTTACTGGCTTGTCTTTAGTCACTTTGAGAGTGAACTCATCCCAGCTAACTTCAGCCTTGCACATGGCAAGTGCCCAATATCATAATGAACTTTCAGTCAACCAGCACACCCAGCGACCTGAGCCCATTATAAGGGAGGAGTTTAGAAGAGGAAGGAAGTGACTGTCTGTGTGGAGAGGTCTAGATGAAGAGTTTAGGCCAAATGCCTAATATTCAGACAGCTAAAATTAGATTACACTGATGTCACTTAAAAATAAATGTAAGAGTATGTAGGTGTAAAATCCAGGAACTTTATTCTAAGGCAGCATAAACTCTCTTTACTCCTTCTGAATACTGTGTAACCATGCTCATTTTTATCAAAGGCAAACCTAAATGAATGGATATGAGCCACACAAAATCTAAAATTAGAGAAGAACCTATACAGCTCATATAGGACTAAGATAAAACACCCATGCAGAAAATTAATCTGAATAACTTGAATGATGCACAGATGTAAAGCAGAACAATTTTTCAGGATCCCATGGCTAGCTGTAGTAAATGCTCCAGAGTAATTTTAAATAGCAGAATACTATTGTTTCCTCATAGTTATCTAAACTGATTTCTGTGGGGGTTTTTTCTTGCTTTCTCTTAATTATTTTCCACCAGATCATAATTTGTGTCCCTTAAATACTTTTGAATGAGTCTTCAGAACATGAATTTACTGGCTGCCTTTAATTTCAGTCTGCTTCCAGATGACAGCCACTTCCACCTCATAAAAACTGGTTAGTGAAAACTTACTTTCTGAGTGGGCATGATATTGACATGTATTTTCATTAATTTTTTTCACTGTTAAAGAGCCCAGGCCTTGTACAACAAAGAACCCATCCGAATGTTCATATTTATTGAACGTAGGCTGGGGTGTACTGGGATCTTCTTCAGATATGCAAGACTGTTAAGCCTAGTAATTATGAGTAATTTGTTATGAATGACCTCTTTAAATTCTTTTGTGAATTCCTGCATGAAAACAAATCTATATACCCTTGGATCCATACAAACACATCTAAGTATGCATGTGGGTATGTGCTTTTCTGGATCACAGGGAGTTCTGGTGACCTAATTCAAGGAAATAATCTGGTCTGTTTTCTCTCAAACTACACGACTTCAACAAGGTTCTTGTTTACATGGGCACCAAGGGAGGGTGAAAATACTCCAACCAATTTAAATAGGAAATTAAATAGAACATGTTTTAACAACAGCTAGATGTGTACTGGCCCAGAGCACATGTGTTTCTCTCAAGATAAAATCAACACGTTGGAATTTGCTTGGAATGGTAATTTTTATAATGCTTGTGTTTAGGGAAAGCTTCCAGGTGTATCAAAGGTGAGCCAAAGATAGCAAGGTAAATATGAAGTTGTATTTGTGTTCACTTGAGGGTAATTATTCTTTAAAATTGGGTTTTCAATGACATGTAAGAACCCTGAGTGCTCCACTCCTATTAAAATGAATAGTTCAGTTTTTAGGCAGACTTGAAAAAGATGACTTTAATCTTTACTGTTTAGCTGAACATCTTTGCAGCAATAGTATTCAAATTAAATATGTTTATATTTTTAAACCCCAGGAAAGAAAATAGGATTTATAGTTAACTAACATTTGCCAAATAACATAATCTTGTCTCACAACTATAGTTATAAAACTGTAATAATCCCTTGCCCCCAATGCTCCTCAGAAGACTAGATTCCAAAAATAAATGATCTTGCGCCATCAGAAGCTGTGAATGAAATCTAGGCACCTCTGTGGGGGGGAAATTTTGCTATGTAGATATTATAAAGGAGCTGAGACCATAGGCTAATACCTTTGTCATCTTAGAAGCTGTGGACATAAGGTTCCTCATCTCTTCTGCTCAACACGCCTTTAGAGGAATAAGGTGTCAATAGTGAGAAAGATAAGACCACTTGTCTGACTGTTTTACATCCTTAAGAGCAGGGATGGCAGGAAACCGACAGATATTTGTAGATTTCTAATGGAACCTCCCAAAATCTCACTGAACCAAGACAACAAAACATGGAATCATAGCTCCAGACTGGAATCCAAATGCATCACTGTAGTCTGCTGATGTGATTCGCTCTGTAGTACAGGATGGAGCCTGTCCATTTTTCAAAACTGGCCAAAGCCTTGAACAGTTGTTTTGGTAATGTAGATGAGGCTTTAGGTCTTAATAGTTCCTACAATTACTGCTGAAGCTGGCCTTGGCTCAGGAATAAACTCCTTGTATTGAAAAGATTTACTACCCTAACTATATCTGTATCTCAATTTAATGAAAATGTTAAGGATAATTTGATGGTCTCTTGCCAGTGTAATTTTAAATAAAATGTCTTCATTCCTTGGCACTGTCTATTGGCACTCAGGTTTAACTAAAGGAAGTGCTTAAGTGAAGTGCTTTTTACATTACATTCTTGCCAGTATCTTCTCTGATAGAATAGATTTAATTTTCAGTGTTTTACCCAGAGTAAATAAATTAAAATAAAAAAAATACCTCCCACCATCAGTCCATATCGTAGCAAAGCTTACTAAAAGCATTACTAAAAATCAGATATTGGCCTATCACAGCATTTGGACTAATCTCAAGCCTCATCTCCTGTAAATTAAAGCATTTCTAACTTATTTACTGCTCATTTTTTATGCACTCTTGTAAAAAATCTTTCTGTACCTTGGGAAATAATGTAGCACATAATGAGGCGTTGTCAGTGCATCTTAGATTTTCATCTGAGTTCAGCAAGTCAGCAAAAAAGTTTAGGACACTTTATTATAATTGCATAGGGAATGGAAAGTAATGGTAAGGTGGTGACAATTTGGCCATCATACCCCATAGAACTGAGCAATTGCCAAATACAGTCTTGATTGCTTACCCTGTCTAAATCAGGAATGTTTGTACAGAATGAGGCCAGAAGGACAACGCATCAGACCTTAAATTTTTGGGGATATTCCGAGAATAAAAAAAAAAAAGATTGTAGGTATAAAACAGTGCTCATTCAAAGGATAAAACATGAGTAGTACTTATTATCTTTCTAAAATTTAAGTGCCATTGATTTGTTTTAATAAATAGAAAGCATATTTACAAAAATAAAATAATCTCCCTGACAGAGGCAGAGTGCACTGCTACTTGCATGAAGGTACCAGTAGCTCATAACTTTAAAAGTTCATAAGTCACCTCAGTAATGTTATCCTTGGCACCCAGCACAACTCAAGATCTTGTCACTGTTGAGAAGGAATTATTTTTCTTGTTATTATTGCTACCCACCAAATCTTCCTTCCTCCTTTTCTTCTGCTCAACAAGAGACATTCAGAAGTGTCAACGAGAGTCTTTTAGAAGATGGCTTTGCTCCAAGCCACTTACAGTGAGAAAGAAAGATCTTACAACAGCCATATGGGCACCACAGATTTTTCTTGTTCTTTGGTACCTAGAGGCAGGGCCTAGAGACACTCTAGAGATAAGTTTCTCTGTATTGTGGATTGAATCATGTATTTTCTACAACTGTGACTATCTTTGTGTTGCTGTTTTAATTTCTATGGCATGCATTTACAAGAAAAAGATGGTATTTGTACACCCTTGGAAAAGTTGATTTCAGGGAGTGAAGAAAATGTTGAGTAATGACATCTTTTTAATGGACTGCATCTAATAAACAATTGGAATTCTGCAGGCCACCTGTACCTGGGAACAGTCTGTACACATGCGTGCAGAGGCAAAATGGTACAATCACAGGGCAGAGAACTGAGATTAGGAGAACAGAAAAAGTCTTGTGGAATGTGTAATAAAGAGATGAGGAAGATGGGAAAGATTGCGGCAGGTGAGGCAGGTAGGTTAGCACACATACAAGAGCAGTATTCCTCCATCCTTGAGTATACATTTGTCAGGGCCCTGGATTGCCCTGAACAGCTTCATCTGGGGCCCTCACTCCTTCACTCACTCACTCACTCCCTCACCCATCAGTCACCATCAGTCATGTAAGTCCATCTACTCATCAGTCCATCTAAGCTCAGGTGTACCTGTCTCCAGCCCTGGACCTACATCATAGCCCTGTCTGGCCTCTCCAGACTCATCCCTGCACTCTGCCTGGGGCTGTCAGTGCATCCTGCGTAACCACAGCCAAGCTCTGCCCTCTCTCTCTGGATCCTGTGGGATTATGTTCTGACCTGTGAGGGCATGGCTGGTCCTGGGGTCATGCAGGGGGAATCCACTTTGTTTCCTTCACGGAACAACATGTTCTTGCTGCTCCCTGAGAATATGAAACCAGTCATGGCCTCAAGGGGCACATGCAGATCATGAAATCACAGAATGGCTTGGGTTGGAAGGGACCTTAAAGATTATCTAGTTCCAACCCCCCTGCCATGGACAGGAACACCTCCCGCTAGTCAAAGTTGCTCAGAGTCCCATCCAACCCGTCCCTGAACACTACTAGGGATGGGGCATCCATAACTTCTCTGGGTAATCTGTTCCAGTGCCCCACCACCCTCACTGTAAAGAATTTTTTTCTACTATCTAATCTGACCCCCTTTTGCTTTAAAGCCATTCCCCCTTGCCCTGTCACTACATTCCATTGTAAAAACTTTCTTTCCATCTTTCTTGCAGGCTCATCTCAGGAACTGGAAGGCCACAATGAGGTCACTCCAAAGCCTCCTCATCTCCAGGCTGAACAACCCTAATTCTCCCAACCTTTCCTCGTAGGAGAGGAGCTCCATCCCTCTAATCATCTTGGTGGCCTCCTCTGGACTCAATCCAACAGGTCTGTGTCCTTCCTGTGCTGGAGACCCCAGAGATCACCAAGACTTCTCAGACATTCATTAGCTGGGCCTGTGTCACTTACCAACTACTTCTGCACAAGGTAACAGCCAGGGTCAGCAGAAGATCTGGTATTCTTCTGACATTGGAGTTAGAACATGTAAAATGTGTATCAGTCAAAACCTGGCTTTATAGAAATGCTGCACTTTATAGTTTCATGTTTCTTTGGCTTCTTACATGAGGAGGGATTGCATGTCTAAATTGTCTTTGCTACTGATAAAGATGGCACAAACTCATGACCTAACAGGTTGCTTCTGTGCAATGAAAATTAATTAATTAACTGTTAGGGACACCTAGACTAGTCCTTTTTTGTATGAGACTTACGAAGTTTATCAAGGCTTAAGTCAAATTGAAAAGAATCTTCTCATTTTTGGAAAAAAAACTTACTATCATTTCAATACAGAGTGGTGGGATATTTCATCAGCAATGCAATGTGTTGAAACTATGAACAAACATTTGATGTGGTATTTCACAATACCCTAAACTCTGTCTGCATTTGTAAACAGTATTTAAGGAGGCTGGGCTTGCTTATACTAAGACTATGTTATCTGGGGAAATGCCAGGCTAATGCTTACTCTTGCCAAATAAGAGTACTTACACTTACTTCATTCCCTTAGGAGAACCCTGAAATTTTAAAATTTAGACTCTTCCAAATCATCCAGATCCAATGAAATCTCAATAAATATTTCATTTGCCAGTCAGCTTGACAACAGTTAAAGAGCACTGTGCTCTTGCTATGAATTGCTGCAAAGTGCATACATCCTCTCCTGATGTGGGTGCTTGCCATTTGTTTGTTGGGATATGCTGATGTGAGAATTCATGAGTTAGAGCTCAATCAAATTTCCACTGAAGGGAATGAAAGCTGGATTGGCCACCAACATTCATTTACCACCTTGAGCTGCAGACTGAATAACTGCATTTTGTTATTGCTCTCTTCTGTGCCACTGCTGTATCTGGAGGGATGCAGTCACAGCGCTGAAAAATGGAGAAAGGGCTAAGAAATGTACAGCAGCCTCGGGTGTCGTTTCATCATTCAAGTCTGCTGCTTTTACCTTACAATCTTTTTCTCTTCGATGCTTTTAGATTACAGCCTTTTTCTCTTTCCACTCCTCATCAACTGTTGAGGCCGCATTCCTGTGCCAGCCCACCACTATCATGGACCTTCTAGAGTCTATTTTCATGGCTCTGTGTCTTGTCATTCGCTACACAGAAGCCTGTACCGGTGTGTTCAGTCTTCATCCTGGTCACGAAGTCTTTGCAATGGGGCAAATCCATCACATGTCCATCTCTTCCTGGAAAAGAGGAGGCTCAGGGATGACCTTATCGCTGCCTCCAACTCCCTGAAAGAAGGGCGCAGCCAGGTGGGGGCCGGTCTCTTTTCCCAGTGACAGGACGAGAGTAAATGGCCCCAAGTTACACCAGAGGATATTCAGGTTGGTCAGTAGGAGGAATTTCTTCACAGAAAAAGCTGATTAGACATTGGAACGGGTTGCCCTGGGAGGTGGAGTCACCGTTCCTAGAGCTGGATGTGGCATTTAGTTGATGGAGGTGTTTGGTGAAAAGTTCGACTCTGTGATCTCAGAGGTCTTTTTCAGCTTCATTTATTCTGTGATATGCTTATCCTGTAAAAGTACAAATTATATATACGTGTGTTGTATGTGTGTGCGCGCGTGTAACAAGTGTGCTCCCACAGGCCACTGACGCTGAGGAGGGCAGCCCAGTGCCAAAGCCCGGCTGGACCCTCAGCTCGGTTCTCGCCCTCAGCGCAGTCTGCCGGGGCAAGATGCGGCCCAGCGGCGCAGTCCAGCTCCAGCCGCCCCTGCACACCCGCAGGCAGCCCCCGCGGAGCCCGGAGCGGGGAAGTTCCCCACAGAACACCCGCGGCCGGGGCAGCCNCGGGGGGTTCGTGCGGCCCCTCCGCTCGCCCTGCCGGCCGGCCGGGCCCCGCTCCCCATGGGATAAGCTGTAAACATGTTCAGCTTTGAAGGGGACTTCAAAACAAGGCCCAAGGTGTCCCTCGGAGGAGCGAGTAGGAAGGTAAGGAACGGCGCCCGCCCGTCCCTGTGTCTGTGTCTGTTCCGCCGCCCCCCGCCCTGTTATAGGTGCTTTTACCGTCGGGCCTTCAGAAATGGGAGCAGCGATGACTAAGGTTTAATAGAGGGGAAAAACCCTCCCCTCCCGATGATGTGTTTATCTCTGATCTCCCTGCCTCTCTGTTATTATTGTTTCTGTATAATCAGGCCACACCATCCCAGGCTTGTAGTGTAGTAAGAATTGTGGGAAGCGAGGAAATGTCTCCTTGGCTCGTCCCCCCCGCGGGCGATCGATCGATCCCGGGTGTCGTGGCCGGTGGCACCTCCCGAGCAGTCGCTCTCCAGATCTTCCAAGGGGGAAGCAGTCGGAGACCTGCTGTCATTTCCCTCCAGAGGGAATGTCTGGCGTGGACCTGCCTCGCCGGAGGGATGTGGGACACACACAGCCTCACACAACCCGAATTACTGGGGGAGGTTCATCCACGTGAGCCGGGGCTGCCGGGTTGGTCTCTGTCAAGTTTAGATTCAGTCAATTTGTGCGCAGAGTGAGTAGCAAGTTAATTGTCAGCTGTATCAGATTATTTGGTCTCTTTGTGTTTATCGATGGGAAAGAAGTAGAATGATTTATTCAGATCTTGCTGATTGGACAGGGTAAGGAAATGTTTAGTCGAGCACTGAAGGGCACAGGACTTCCCAAGAATGACAGAAAGGACAAAGTGTTTTTAGAAGTGGTCTGAACTGTAGGGGTTAATTTAACTGTAGGGGTGAAAATCTTGAGTCTCCCTGTTGTGATTGCAGATGGCTGTGTGGGAAACTAATGAGTATTTCCATTAGTAATTTTGAATTTTAATTGGGTAAAAAAAGGGTCCTAGGTTTTTTTTACTGTGCACTAAAAGCAAGTTTGATTCTTGGAAACTTTTTAAGGTTTGGCAATACAGTGAGGAAGTGAGCAAAAATGCTGCAGTATGTGATATCAAAACCACAGTGAAGTTTGCATTTTGGCATATTGACTTAATATGAAGAGATTGTGTACAGAACTGTACTTAGATTATGCAGCTTTTAGTCTGATTCATCTTCTGTTTATCTTAAGACATTTCTGTTCATTAGGCTACATAAACTGGCATTACATGAGTCAAAATGCCATAAATACTCCCCAGCTTAAGTAGGAATTGGCAGAACATGCCCCAGTCCTCAGCTGTACACTTCAGGTACTTAGTAACTTTTGACCCTGACTTGCTCATAGTGCTCATAGTGCTGAACGTGTTGCCTTCTACAGAAGTAAACAACTGTCATAACATATTCTTTTACACTTAGCAACTCATGAAAATGTATTAGAATTACGTCTCTGTTAATTATATGGGACAAATTTATTAATGTTATTCAGGCATAAAATTCCAAGGGCAAATACTAGCATGTAAAGGACTGGAAACTGAAATTGATGCATAACCTTCACTCTGTGCAGTAGAGGTTGTGTTTCATGATGAGATTGATACTGACTGGTGCACAGATTTCGTGATTTTACATTGGTTCACAGAAGTGCTTGTGCTGCATCAGTGCAAATCAGTTACATGCAGCTTTGGGCATTGTGGTTATATAGACATCCTAGAGTGTCCTTGAAATAGCTGTTTATTTTCAGAAACTGTGGATGGTACTGATGAAAGAATTTATTTAAACAGTACTAAAAACTACTTCTCAACGCAGTTTACCTGAGCTTCTGTGAAAACATACTACAACAAAGATTGGTGTGGGAAGTGTTTATGTGGGTTCCATGAGTTTCTCATTACTTCACATCATAGGCTCCTTGAGATCATGTTTCTCATACTTATGGGCTTCATTTTTACAGAAGACTGAATTGTAAATTATTTCCTTTCAGCTTTTGGTATACATACTAAAAGACCTTATTTTTCGACAAATGCCCTTCCCCTTCCAAATGGTGTATAATGTTAAAAAGATCCAATGCTGCACCTCTGCCATGCTTTTGGTTGCTTGATGCCTTTGAATTTTAGCTTTTATATTTTTCATTTCCTGTAATACTTGGGTAGTTCTAAGTGGATAATTCTACGAGTCCATATAGCCTTTTAGCTACTGTTCTCCCATTTTGGTTAGACAAAACAAATCCTCTCTAGGCCTGAACTTCAGGGACACCTCACTGGCTCAGGCCCCGAAATATGTAAACAAAGCCTCTAAAGGGGAGAAACAAACTTGGGGTCATGACTACATTACCTGAAATTGTAATTGGAGAATTAACCCTGAGATGCAGATGGACTAAACTTATGACCCAGTTGTCCATTTTGGGTGTAGCCTTTCTGGAGCCTTTTGTCTGCCAAAGTGTACCTTGGAGGCCCTTCAATAATTACCCTCTTTTATCCTCTTAATTTTGTCTAGCCTCTGATTTCAGGTAGCGCCATCAAAGCATCAGCTAGCTGGATACTTAGTGCTGCCTGCGGTGATTCCTTTGGTGGAAGAAGGCACAACTCAGAAATACCGGGGCCATGCAGGCTGCTTAATGCTAAGAATAACCCTGAAGTCACTTTGGGGAAGTTTCCCAAATGTTTTTGCACCACTGCAGAACAATGACAAAACCTCCCTGTACAGACGTGGGAATGCCTGTTTGAGGAACCAGTCAGTGCTAAAGGTGTCAGTGGAGCCTGATGTGAGTACAGCTACACCAAAACAGTGATCAGCAACACTATTAGAATCGTGGTTTAGCTGATGGAACTGCACCTGCAAACAATAAGTGTGTTGGTCACGGCTCACATGTGTTGACACCTGTCTGGCACCGTGATGTGTGTCTGTAGTGTTACCTTAGGCCTCACAAGGGGCTGATTTCAGTAAGTTCCATCAGTAGAAGCCCAATGATATATAAGTGTAATTGGGGGTTTGCATAATTGTGGCAGTTAGGGGCTGAATGTAGTGTGCCTTCTTATCACTATCTTGTATGGCATTTTTGAATTATGAATTAAGAGCTTCAGGTCTGTTTTTGCACGTTTTACATCTTATATTCAAGCGTGTCATGGTCTGAGTTGTGGATGCTCTAGAGAGGTGCTTCAATCCACCTGTATCTTTTGGCAAAAAAAAGTAGTTTCTAAGTATCACTTGTTCTTGTTGAAGTCCTGGGTTGCAATTAATTGTTCTCAAAATTGCTACCCCAGTGACTGATCCTTTCAGAATATTATTGTAACATTATAATATTGCATTGTTCATAAGTGTAAAAATGTAGGTGGTACTGTCAGTGTTTATCACTGACAAAGTTTGTCATACCTACTTTCAAGAATCTGCTGATTCATCTGGACTATATGAACTGTTGTATATGTGTTTCAGGGTGTAGATACAGGGTTTTATTTACAATGTGATAAGCAAATTTTAGTGGGTTTTATTTATTTTTATTTTTGGTAGCTTATCATCACCTTTAAAACACGGTTCCTTATTTCATGAGGCTCTTAAAAAGAAATTTTCGAATGTAGTTTAATTGTAACTGGCAAACCATATTTTTGTGCTTCTGAAGTAAAGTAGCCTTCAAAAATGAGTGCTCTTGTTGGAGTTCAGTACAGAAACATATTGAATTACTCATGGACAGTTTGTACAGGACAGTAATTGTTGCCTGAAAGGCTGTAGCTGCAGACAGTCTGTGGTGTGTTAGGCAGGAAATGCAGAGAGAGTTGGCTTGGGGTGCAGCTCAGGTTGGCCTCACCCAACCCAAGTGTGCAGGGGACTGAAGCAGATGGTCCTTCACCTGGGTGCTTCCCAGCCCATCCCCCGTGTCCTGTGCAGTGAACATATTTCTGCTAGGTGGAGTGTCACTGAGCCTTCTGGGGACAGCTGGCAGCTTTCACTGATTTTAGTATGACTTTGAACACAGCACAAAATGGGCTTAACCACCTCAGCCTGATTTGGCACAGTCAGGCCTAGTGTTACTTCATTAATTTCTTTAGTATTAAGAAAAATCTGAGGTAGCAATGCTTCTGTACATCCATGCAGGGGTTTCCCTGGCCAGTACCAGAGAGGTACAAGGGGCTCTGTAGTTCCACGTCATTTAATTGTGCATGGCACCTTGGAAGTCTAACAGGAAAAATGATTAAAAGAATATTAAGTCAAATGTACAGTATCATGTGAGATATCTAAACCATGCTTTTATAAATCCCAAGACTGTTTAAAATAGAGTATTCTAAAATTATCATGTATTATGAGGTGATTTAAAAAAATCCCTCCTTTTCCAGAATTTGTAATACAGATGAATTAGCACTGTCATGAAAGTGAAAGTGAAAACAGCTTCATTGAGTTTGGAGTTCATATTTCGATGGGCTTTTTTTGTGGAAGACATGAAAGCTTACTAATAGCAAATACTGATAACTCCATCTATATTTTAAAATGTCTCAATAATTTAATATGGACATTTTTAATAATCAGAGATTTTCAATTTACAAAGTTAGTTTATATTTTAATTTAGTAATTACTGATGTGCTTTCTTAAATTAGTAGCATGACATTAAACCTCAGATTCTTTAAGTCTAAAGACCTTTAACTATAAGGCACATGGTGTAGATCTGTGTGCAGGTACATTCCTCATTCTGAGTCAGAGCTGTGTTTTATTCAGAATCCTGCATTGTCACAGCCTAAGTCTTGAAATGGAATTTCTGTTGGAATTTCAGATCTGTGGCGTGTAAGTATGAGGAGACCATCATGTAAAATAATGACTGCTTGTCAGTAGGAAACTACGCAGTTAATGCATACTAGATTCTTGGGGATTTTTTCTCTCTGTGTAAAGATGGAGTTCTTAGCTGACAGCATCAGTGATTACACTGTTATTTTGAGTTATGTGCTGTTTTTTCAGATTCAAAACAAAAATTTCTGCTTTTATAAATACATTTGCCCAGCTTGTTCCAGAGAAAATGATGAGTCATAGGATGGTTTGGGTTGGAAGGGATGTTAAAGATTACCTAATTCCAGCCCCCTTGTTGCAAGCAGGGACACCTTCCAGTAGAAATCGCTCAGAAAATAGAAAGCTTTGTGTACAATAAACATCTTAAAAATCATAATAGGAACAACCTGAGCATAAATGTAAAAGCCACTTTCTTGCATTTCATTTGGCCTCGAGAGCTCCATATCAAATCCTGGTTCCACTGTGTGTGGAACTGTGTGGTACCATGACAGAAGTGGTTCCAGATCCTCCCTTACCTCTTGCAGTAAATTTCAGCTAAAATGCTGAGGTGTTTTCTAGCAAGCACTGTAACATTGGCTTTGGTGAGGCCAGGCTTTCCTGGGCCAAATGCCTCCTCTTGGGCATAGTTTGAACTACCTTCTGCAAGATCGTCTGCTCTACATAGAAACATACCTCTGATTATTTTCATCATTTTTAAGAGTCACAAACTGGTTAAAAGCAGAATATTTGAAGCTGCTGAACATACTCAGATATGTTCAATTGAATTTAAATTGTTGAGATTCAGTTCAAGACATTGTAAGCCTTTTAAAATGCAAATTTATTTTACTATTCAGATTAAAAAACCCAATTGGAGTTTGCCTTGTCTAAAATAATGTTGGAAAGTAGCAACATTGTTAAGAAGGTGGGGGACATCTCCCAGTGTTCATATTTCTTCTGTAAAAATTCTGTTTATTTGCTGTTGTTACTGAATACTTGTGTTGAAAGGATTTCAAAATTGCTTAGGTCATTTCATTTGGTTTGGGAGTCATTACTGATTTTTATGTGGTTCGAGTTAAATTCAGCTGTAAAGTCATGGTCCTCATTTTAAGGAAAGGAAAAAGGATTCAAGTTCCTGGATTTTGTAGATGAAAACATATACAAGGTTTTGTAATTGTCCACAAAAATTAAAAAGGTCAAATCCTTATTTGTTTTTTAAAGAAAATTTCATTAAAAATCATGCCTTGTACTTTGCATGACCTCTTGTAATGTGAAATACAAAGCATTGTCAGCTACTGACCAAAATAAACCTTCTTAGTTTATAAATAAGCATCAAACATTTATTACTAATAATAATTTTTTGGCTTCAGTGTGTTATTATTAATTCTTTTAAAAACCGTAATCAGTGTTTAGCTAGTACCTGAAGACAGTTACTCAGTTTTATCTTTGCATCTGGCATATTTGGGTTTTAAATATATTTGCTATAAGATAGCTTGATTAACATAGCTGTCCAGGAGTGTTCAATTTAAGATTTTAAGAGTCAACAAATACTAGAAGTGTTGAAAAGGATTTAATTATGTATACATTTTGTTTATCTGAATCTGGATTTTGAACCAAGAGGGGTGACAGTTTATTTCTCTGAAGACAGTGTTCAAATGCAGAAGGAAAAGAATAATAATTTCTATATTTGTGTACCTTATTCAGTCTTTGTCTAGGATGTGTGAAAGCTAGGAGTTCTGCAGACATACTTTTGGAACCAAAAAGTGTATTTTCGGCAAAATGAGGAACAGAAAACAATTTTAATTAATTTTTTTTTCATCATGGATTGAACTGGTGTTTTTGAAGCACTGACCTTGGCATTGTTGCACTGTCAGATGTGACTGTTCTCATCAGCTGCTCCCTTACAGCACTGGTGCCACTTGGAACTTTGCTGTGATGAATAGTACAGTACATAGCAGTTTTATTCCCATGTACAAATTAACATTTCAAACGTTACTCAACATTTCTTTGGTGGCAGTCACAAGTTTTCCTTTCTGTATACTGTCCTCTGTCTGCTTCCCTGTTTTCACCTCTTTCCTCCTTCTGTCTTACCCTTTGAGTCGTTGTAATGTTGTATTTGGTGTCACATACACTTTCTCTGCTTTCTTGTTTCTTTGTGCCATGCCTCACAGAAAACTTCTCAAATTTGGTTTTTCATGGTGCTGCAGCTCACATGCTAGAGCAGGAGGTTGGTTGTCGTTTCTCTGTTGGAGAAAGCATGAGGAAGGAAAGGGACTGCCAGATGTGTCCTACATTGCTTGAAAACTCACGGACGGTGAGTTCCTCCCCTGTTCTGCACTTGGGAGGACAAGCTCCTGAAGGAAGAAGACCACAGCATAAAAAGTCAGGACTGTGATTCAGGGAATGACTTTTCACTCCTTTTGAGTTATGGTTGACAGAGTCAGGACAAGCTCTTGCTTCCTTTCCCCGTACCTTGTCTGCCTGCCTACCTTGAGAGAAGACTCAACACCTGACATGAAAAAAGACAGTGGCATGACCACCACAGGATCAAGGCAAGGTGGGGAGTAGGACTGAGCCAGGTGTGGTCTTTGGGAGTTCTTGTTGGGCGATCTCCTACTGTGAGGAGCTCTGGCTTTCGGCAGCAGGAGAAGGTGCTGGAGCAGTTGCTGTCTCTGGCAGCAGTCAGGAGACTCTGGGTGGGAGTTGTCAAACGTGTGTCACTTGAGTAATGCTGTTGTCATTCACAACCAGCCACAAAATGCTGAGTTTGGCTCCTTTGCACAGTGCTGGTTGTTAAGGAGCAATTCAGGGAGGATTTCAGAGGTGACTGCAGTTACCTCTCTTTAAGAAATGATTTTGTTAGAATGACCTTTGTAGGTGAAGATTATTTCGTGGTTATTTTAATCTCTTTCCTACTGCAGGTTTGTTTTATTTTGCACACATACTGTTACTTTTTAATTTCTGAAGAGGCAGTATATTCCAGCTTGGTTTAATAACTCTTTTCTTGAATTCAGTTTAAATGTATTCTTTAGTCATAGTTATGATCTGTGTATATCTTGTGAACATGAGTAACAGTATTATTTTACCCGTAATAATCCTTTAAAGGTGGGATGCGCTTACCTGAATATTTTAATGTCTTAGGACAGTGCTTCTGTATTATTTAATTTATACTTTAATAAGTTGGCATTTTTCTTTGCAAGTACTCACAGCAAGGCTCACAAAAAACTTAACTTTTGTTAGTTTAAGAGTGGATTGGTTTAAAGAGTGATTGGCACAAAGAGACCCTCAGTTCCTCCTCAGTTGAAAACTGGTCATACACTAAGGATACACTGCTGTGTTGTATCTCCTTCCCTCTTCAAATGATTTAAAATTTTGTTTCTGATAAACCCTCTGGCGACTTACTTTCCTTTATCTACTGATCATTTTTATTTACTGTCTTTGTTTATGTTTTTTAATACCATTCTCTTCTCTATTCATATATAGCAATTTGTTTTCCCTTTCCTGTATTTTGTTCTGCTTTTTCTTTCAATTCTCTTGGAAGTGTAAAGACAAATTACAAAACATTGTTTCTGAGCAGAAATGCACTTTACACAGTGCTGTCTGCAGAACGGTCACTTCTAAAAAGGGACTTTTCACCATCTTCTTTAATGCATCAGGTATCACTTGTTGAAAAAGTCCTGAAACTTTAAGCCATTTGTTGGTTATTAATTTAGTACTTTGTTTTGTCTTTGTGTGTGCATTTCTGTACTGCTTGAGTGGAGATAAGTCATCCTTATGTATGGATTTCCTTACGTTTGTTTGTACTGTGTTTGTCACATGGAGCAAACCCTGTCTTTAGAGGGCAACAGCTGTAGTTAGTGGTGTCTTTGGCCGTAAATGCTGTCTTTAGAGGAAAGCTGGTTAACCTTCTTGTGGGATGATTTTTATATTTTGCTCTCTTGGTGGTCTTTTAGAATATTTTCTGCCCTAAAGAAACTAAGAGAATCATGACTTTGCTTCCTCTGTATCATCAAAAAAGAAATGCAGAAAAGTTTTGCTCTCATTTTTTGTGATAGACGTTGAAAGTATTCCAGCACAGTTGTTTCAGCTATAGTTAAATATTTTATAAACATTTGTTTGCCAACTTCTAATTGATTTTTCTGTGTTAAAATACTATACGTTTTCAGCTTGAGTATTGTTTAATTTCTTCTCTAGGCTAATAGGGGCATAGGGAGAATAATGAAGTTGTCATATGTGTCAAAGTGTCAAAAAATGAAAATAGTTTCCTTAGATCTGCTGTGTGTTTTAGACTGAATTTGGGAAGGTGCCAGGTTGCTTTCATCTCCTGTTGCCTGCAGTGGAAACTGAATATTGTGCATCAAAATTGGAATTATTTTGTATATTTCCTTGGAAATTACCCAGTACCATCCAGTAAGAGACTCTTGCAAAAAAAGCTTTTTTTATATATTGTAGTCTATGAGTACTCATAAGATTCTGGTTTAAAAGCTAATGCATGGTTTTTCTGTTGTAATAACATTGGGCTTTGAGGCCTCATGAATACTTCAGTGTTCTTTTTTTTTTCTCTGTTGGTGAGATCACTGTCCTGAAAGTTTTGGTGTGTAGCCTTAATTTGGGTGAAGAGTTCAAAATTTTAAAAGAAAAAATTTATTCCATTTATGCTGTGTCTCTCTTGACATCTTTTCTGGACAGGTTTTGAGAAAAAGGATAAGTAAATATAAGAGCTTCATGCTTTTTTGTAAGTTAGACAAAAGCATGGGGCTTTGGAACAGGATGTGATAGCTCTGAATGTGCCACAACTTGCTTTGTGCACCTGGGCCAGGGATTTATGTACCCTGCAGGCAAGGAAAACACTCAGACTTCTGGTATGATCTGGTGACTGGGACCTTTTTGTGCTCCAGCTCTGTGATTTGTAAATGGGGGTGTTTGCCAGGGTAACTGGGATGCTGAGAACACAATCATGGACAGGGATCATTAGAGTTTGCTCCTCTCTGCCTGTCTCTTTGCATGGGGACATAACTTCCCTCCATCACTGTTCTTTTGGGAGGGCTGCAAGTCATCTGTTTGTGAGTTCAGAAAATTATTAACACCTACTTTTCTCTGTGTTTTATGTGTTATGCATTGTGAGCAATCCCTAAAGTGAGGTCTGCATTAAATATCCTGGACACGGTTGAAGCACAT
Organism: Erpornis zantholeuca; assembly: GCA_013400515.1. NCBI lineage: Eukaryota > Metazoa > Chordata > Aves > Passeriformes > Timaliidae > Erpornis > Erpornis zantholeuca. The sequence goes on along the minus strand of VZTN01007777.1, from coordinate 4,359 downwards.
TTGAATGAAAATGCAGTAGTATCTTTATTTGTGTCTTACAGGAAGAAAAGGCTTCTCTCCTTCATCGTACTCAGGAAGAAAGGAGAAAACGAGAGGTAAAGTAGCCTGTAAGCGTTTCCCTGCCCACTGGATTTTGCTTTGGTGTAACACTACAGTGCAAAGTACTTCTGCTGCAGTGGTACTTAGTTCAGCAATGCTTTCTTTCAGTTTGCAAGTTCTGTATAAAATATGCTTTAATTGGCAGAACAGTTTGTGTGCTTTAAGATGTTTCTTAGGAGTGCTTTCCATCTCAAAAGAAGATAAGCAAGCACTGGGTACAAAGGGAATTTTCCCTTTTATTTTGGTGTTTATTGGATGTAGTCTTTGTAGAGAAAAGATAGGCACTCAGCTAGTAAATTGCAAATTTTATCTTGTCCATAATCTATTACTGTGGGTTGGTCTCTGCAAACTTTCTTCTGCTTCTGGTTCTGCTATGGTTTTTTGGCTGACCTTTAGTACTTTACTTCCCCAGTGTGTGCCTCAGTTCTGTGAAGGTAAAAGCAGAACATTCTTGAATGCTTTGAAAAGTGCTCATGTGCTTTGAAATCACCTGATGATTAAGGAGCAGTGAGAAGCTGATGTGGGAAGCTTTAAGCTACCTTAATGCTGGTTTATGATGAAGGCTTACTGCTGTGGATAATTCAGTCTGGAATAATGCAAGGAAAGAATAGGCAATGAAAGGAAAAAACCAAATTTTGGTAGTATGGAATTAGAGTGAATATGTTGATTTTGTCATTTTTCCCCAACCCTCTGATATAAGTTGAAAACATTTTGGTTAAAGCTTTGATATAAGTTGAAAACATTTAAACAGTAATTCAAAAAATACTGTTTAAAAAGTATAACTATGCAGGTTCCATGCTCATGAAGAAAACAGCTCTTTGGCCCTTAAAGGTGTGTTTGATCCATGCTAGATTAAGTACAAGTTCTGCAATGGCTCCTCAGTTTCTGTGAACAGTTACTGCTTTTTTTTCTTTCCAACATGGGTGTGTAGTTATGGACCTAGTTCAAGTATGAAAGTACCAGGATTTCACTCTTTAGTTCAAAATTCAGTTATGAATCAGGTTTATGATCAATGAGTACTTAGCCATGTATGTAAAACTTCTTCTTTATGGTCCATAAACTCATTCTGTTGCTTGGCTCTGTCCTTTGCAAAGCTGATGCAGAGCCTTACACTCATCCCAGTGTATGTACACATGTGCACACAAAGATTTGCTGTGGCATTGAGCACATTTTCACAAAATGAATGACTCCTCTGAGAATAAAATCAGCTATGGCTTTTAAAAAACTGACTGTAGCAGCATCTTAGCAGTGACCTCAGACTTAAAACCTTTGCAATTATGGGTCTCTAATTGACAATTATGTGTTCTAAGACAAAACGAGTACCTAGCTGTGTTTTAGTTGAGCCTTACATTATGGCTATGAAGAGACACCACCTCTCTGAAACTCTCCTGATTGTACTTTTACTGTCGATACTTTGGAGAGAAAAATACCCTTTGGCTGGTCTGCTTATTCAGAGAAATTGCTTTCAGAAGCAAGGTTTTCCAAGAAAAATAAAATAGGCTTTGAATAGCAATTTTGTCTGATGTTCTCTCTGGTCAGTTCCGGTCATGTTTTTAAGTTGGATGTGTCATCTTTATAGGACAATAAATTAGAAATCAAGGTTTTGTGAATTGAAAGCTTATGTGAACTTTCCTAAAAGTATTTTAATTAAATTTATGAAAACATTTAGGTGGTTTTTTTTGCCTGGTGACTGTCAGAATTATAGTTTCATTATAGTTTAAAGATTGATTAGGTTGAAATTTCTCTTTTTAAAGCAGGCTTCTTCATCCTTGTACTTCTCCTTCAACCACTGTTTTGTAGCTCTAGGTTCATGAACAACTCTTTATTTCCCTCTCTTATTCCTGAAGAAACCATATGGACATTGTTAGAAATATAATTACAGTAGCCACTTCCCATAGATACTTACTGTAATGGGGTATGCTGAGGGTGTTGTCAGGGACCCCTCCAAGAGCTCTTTCCAGAGCATCTCAAGCAAGCTGGATTTCAGTTCCTCAGAGCCATTGTAAAGGAGTGATTTTTGCTACTCTTTCCACCTCCTGAGGAAGATGTCATAAAAGGACTCACTAGGTATGTCTGGTTTGGAAAAGAGACTTCAGAATTTTTATTGATTTCCATATTGTGCTCCTGGACCACAATGAGCTTTAAGCCTCATCTTCCTTTTGACAGAGGTACTGTCTCCAAATAAGTGATTTTTTTTTTTTGCTTGTTTTCCCCCCATCTGAACTGTGCCAGCCCCATAATGCTTTTATATTATTTAAATGAAAACAAATAACTGGGTCCTCAGTATTTGCTGCTCTATGCAGAAAGAGGAGTGTTGTCATTGAATTTGGTGAATACTTCAACATTTTTCAACATAGTAGACTGTATAATAAAATGCATTAATAATAAAGTGATGCAAAGTAAGAACATGTTTGTGTTAATTTCTGTAGTATTACATGCTTATTGAGTATTAAAGAATCTTTTGCAGTATCTAATGGTAGATTTGTGCTTAAAAAAAGCACATTCTCACTGATATATGTGTATCAAATCCAAGCATTAAAATAATTTATTTTAAATGGTTACTGCTTGATTTTTATTAAAAACCCACTAATTAATTGAAAACCAATAAAATTTTGAATACAAATGTGTTTAATAAAATGGTAAAAATTAGAGTCAGTCCTGTGGTGTTAATTTCAGTTTTCTTGCTTTGTTTTACAGGAAGAAAGGCGGAGGCTGAAAAATGCAATAATAATCCAGTCGTTTGTAAGAGGGTACAGAGATAGAAAACATCAAGTCAGTACCAGTTTATTTAGTTAAAAAGATGCTAAACAATTTTGGTTTCTAGTAATAAATAATTTAATCAAAACATTGTTTTGAGTGTTTGTATATTTTAGAAAGTGGGAGTTTTTTTTCCCTGTTGACATTTTCATTTCAAACTCAATGTTTTAGTAAACAGATGAATATTCTGCAAAGCACAGATGTGACTGGACCTCAGTGGGATCATGCAATGGTTTTTTTTTAGCTGATAAATTGAATAAAAACCAATAGGTATTAAGAACTTTCACACACCAGTGGAACTCTAAATTTTTTAAAAATTTTGGGCTATGTGGTAGCTTGAGTGAAAAAGTTGTTTGAAGTTGCTGTTGGTTAGATTCTTCTAAGAAAGAGTTAGTTAATTTGAGTAAACTCAACTAAAATGTTTGATGTGATATTCTTGATAAGCAACAGATTTGTTGCAACTGTACTTTCTGAGGTACAGAATGGAGTTATGGCTTCAACTATGATATCGTGTGTATATTTTGATCTCTTCACAAGTATGTGTTGTGTCTGTTTTACTGCTTTGCAACCTCTTTAGATGGGGAGCTTGAATTTTCATCTCTGTTTTAAGTCATAACCATTACTGATATATTGATGCATGTTTTATTTTTAAGTACTCTATCCAAAGAAGTGAATTTGATCGCTGTGCTAATTTGGCCCAGTCTGGAGGAACCTTCTCCACTGCTAATGGAGCAAATTTGACTCTTTTAGTTCGCCAGTTACTCTTTTTCTATAGACAAAATGAGGATTCAAAGCGTTTGGTGAGTACTGTTCCTTACTTTGATCCATAGCACTTGCAATTCATGCATTTATAAAGTAGTCTTTAAAGTGCACTTTTCATTACACTGCTGTTTTTCTACTACACAATAACTTAAAATTAGATTTTACAAGTGAGTGTGCCCACACACATACATAGTATGTGAAATGAAGCCCTGAAAATCCTATGTATATTATTCACAGTAAGTTTTTAAAAATAATACACTTCTATTAGAATTTTAATTTTTAGACAATATTTCTACTTCGCCTTCTGGTCATTCCCAAGGTGTTTTGGTGATATTTCTTTTCTCACTGTTCAATATTGCTGGCATATCAATTGCAAGGTCACTGCCAGTTCCCCAA
>VZTN01007774.1:5838-30474 GCA_013400515.1 Erpornis zantholeuca | reverse complement strand
CTCTCTGGAAGCTTCTCTACAGTGGGGAAAATATCTCACATCCAATAGGAATAAAACAATATATATGAGAAACAATGACGGAAATGTTTAGGATATGCTTTTTTTCTAAAGGAACTGGGATTATGTCTAAATAACCAGCAATCCAGTGATTGAAGGATACAATTGTCGTGTGAAAGACTGTCAAGTTCTTGCCATTCATCCACAGGTTAGGTGAGTTACAAAGTCCATCCCTCATTTAGTGGTTTTATATTTTATTTAAACAGGTAAATACACATTAGTGAATGAGGTCTTGATTCAGTAGTGTCCACGGGCTTATTAGAAAACAGTTAATCCCTATCTGGTTACCCAAATATCTGTGTGTTGTATTCTCCATTTTTTTCTCTTTTGCTAAATATTGTCTTGTCAAAATTGTCTTGTCAAACCCATGAGAAAAAGGTTAGGGTAGAATATGAACTTCAGTAAATACCACTTCTAAACATCTTGGTTTAAATGTAAAATGGAAACACTTGCTAAATATTGTCTTGTCACTTTAAAAAAAAATGGGAGAAAAGTCTCTCTCTAAAATGGAAGCCAATGAAGCAAGAATGTTAACATGACATCATAAGAGCATGCTCTATGTGAGGATTTACAGCTTTGAGGACAAGGGAAAGAACTCTCCTCTATGTGCTTTCAACACAGCCTCCTCCCTCTCTGATGCTGAGCACAGAGGATAAGACACAGTTTTAGTAAGGCTAACAAAGCAGGAGTTTTTGCTGCTACTAAAATAAACATTCACACATGAAAATCATTGCAAACCACTCATACTGTCTGTGTACTGTTGAAAATGTAACTTGTAAGAGGTTGGCACTCTGCATGGATCTTCAGCTAAACCTTGCTGAGATGAACCTGTCACCCAGGAAATGTGAGCAGATGGAGAAAGCAAATGCAAGACAGGAAATTTTGTTAGTTTGGTACTATTTTGGCCTCAGTGGCATCATTTCTGTTCCTCCACGAGGCACACAAGATGAGTTTGAAGAGGAAAAATGCATTGATAGCATTTGATTCATTCTCTTTCTACTGTTTGGCAAGTAGTCATGCTGTGCACCGCCACCAACTCTGCTGACCTTGAAGGTCAATCATTCTACATTTTGAGCGAGTGCTGGCTCATCTCATTCTAGACAATGAAATCCCCAGTGTAGTACAATGTCATGAAATTATTCAGAGTCTCTCAAGCTTTCCCTACATGCTGCTTTTTACTCTTTCACTGCTAAAAGTGGGTGGTGAAATTAACTCTATGCTATTTATTGACTTTTTCCCTGACATAGACTGGATGATACCTTGTGTGTTGTCTAGAGAAATATCTGGAAAATGAATGGTGCTGGCTGTAACTGCCTGGGCAGAGCTGTGGGATTGAAGGGAGGCTTCCATCTGTACCACATTAAGGCTGCATTCTGAAATTATAGCTTGCATGTTCTGATGCATGGCAGTACTTTGAGTACGGGGCCAGAATTTCTTGGACCAGAATCAGATGGGAACATGAAGCCTGACATAGTTCAGTACCCCTGATGAATGGGTACTAAAGTGGTTTCCAGGAACACACAAGCATGCTTATTTTTCCCAGTGGCAGAACCCAGATGGATCAGCCAGTATATTAAGTTGGATCTGTTTGTGTATTAACTTACAGACAGATGAAAGGGGAGCAGAGGTATTAAATGACTGCAAGATTTGAGAAGGCTGCAAGTTTGTCCAATTTTTTCAACCTCATATAGCCTACTGCAAATTATTTGTTTCTAGAAATTATATCCCTCCTTATTTCAGATTATACTGCAAATCACTGACAGAATGTGCATTAGCATAAGTGGGAGAGGTCTCCGGACAATCATCTATAAGTACTTGCATGCTGAAATTTCATTTTTCCAACATGCATTTATTTTCATTTTCAGCTTTAAATCACAGGGCTCTTACCCCTAAAAATCCTGTTAGTGTCTCCACACAAAACAGTGTCATCTCCCTTGAAACTTTTCACTTGGCCTTTGTTCTTCTTAAAATAGATGAAGCCACTTTAAACATATGTTCCTAGATGTAAAATTATAGTGCTTTTTTGTAATTGGAGGCTTTTGATTGAAGTAGTGTTTGACATACTTCAGTGACCAGCATGCATTATGAGGCATGCAGAACTTGGTTGGCCAGAGAACAACACTCTTGTGGGTTTTTAAGTCCTTTGAATGAAGAAATAACACCCATAAAATATCAATAAAGCTATGCACCCTAGACAAAGGATGACCAGACATAAGGACAATCTCCCATCAAGAGTGCAATGGCAACATTACTGTAGTCCTGTCCAAGCCTTGTAAAGGTTCTGCTGTTCTTCCTTTTCTGTAGTGCTGGAAACAGCTTGTCTTCTCAAATACTTACAAATTTCTAATTTTATTTTCCTTTTCTTTTTTCTCTATAAGAAAGACATCAAAGACAAATGTGAAGAGGATTCTTCAGAAATAGAATTTTCCTATTTACAGTAGGCTTAGTTGTACAACAGTTGATAGAAAAAGAAAACCACAAATAACAAATTCTGACTTACAGTTTTGTCTCTGTAGATTGGCTTTTCCTATCAGCTCTGTCAACTAGCAGTGCAAAGACATGGAAATACCATGCTTTGTACAGAGTTCATGAAAGTGGTTTCAAGGATTACGGTTACATTTTACATTAAAAACTCGGGACAATTCATATGGATGTTTTCCTTGTTTAGCCTTTATATTTTACATTTACAGGATACTATCAAACTTGAGTACCGAAGGGTTTTGAAGGCAGTGGATAAAGTCTACACACCTACTCACAAAACCATTCCTGTATATATTTCTTGTAAACATATAATTCCTCGTAACTTTTTCTACTTACTAATCTACTGCACCTCTCTAGATAACATACATAAACACATATGTCCATGGCCTCTATCTCTGTCTCTTTGATAGTCATCCAGACATGAGGACTTCAATTCCCTAACCTAAAGATTCAATAGGAACTTTTCTCTGTCTGTAATTTATTTCTGTGGTTTCCTTGGTAGATTACTTCATGGATAGGTTCAAGTGCATCTGGTTTCATCTCACCTTTGTTTTATCTCTATAAATAATATTACTTTCCTTGTCTTTCTTCCTCCCTTTAGTTTTTTCCCCTATTCTACACATCTGAATTTTATTAAATCTTCAAACTTAGATTTTTACACCAAAATCTCATGTAAGGAAGTCTTGCACTTACAATACAACAGAAAGAAAATGAAAAATGAAAAATGAAAAATAAATGAAAGAGGAGAGGAGAGGAGAAGAGAAGAGAAGAAGAGAAGAAAAGAAAAGAAAAGAACAGAAAAGAAAAGAAAAGAACAGAAAAGAAAAGAAAAGAACAGAAAAGAAAAGAAAAGAACAGAAAAGAAAAGAAAAGAACAGAAAAGAAAAGAAAAGAACAGAAAAGAAAAGAAAAGAACAGAAAAGAAAAGAAAAGAACAGAAAAGAAAAGAAAAGAACAGAAAAGAAAAGAAAAGAACAGAAAAGAAAAGAAAAGAACAGAAAAGAAAAGAAAAGAACAGAAAAGAAAAGAAAAGATAAGATAAATGGCTGGTCAGTATTAGGAATCAATTTGTTGTGAATAAAATAACTCAAACAGATTCATACCTGTTCTGTAAGCTCCCCATTCATATACAAGACAGTAAAATAGGAAGCTAGACTTAATCTTCAGACATTTTACTTTTTATCTACAATACTTCCATGTTTGTGCTTCTTCCAGTAACTGGACAGAGGATGAATGAATCAAGTTATGAAGACAGATTTTGAAAAAAAAACAGGTATAGCAGATCTTTCACAGATGCTTCTCAATCATTACTTCTTCCTTTCTTTTTTCTATTAGAAAAAAAAGTTAAATTAAACAGATTATATGCAGCACAGTGTTTCCATGTGAGCCTTGAACACTTTGTTCAAGAGCTAGGAGGCCAGCCAACTGCTTTAGTTCCTTAAAGCATAACAGATGTGTCCTTCCAAGTCTCATGCTAATGGAATTTAAGCTGTGGTTAGGAATTTAAAAATACTTTCAGTTGTCTACAGACTCTGTTTCAACCCTGTTCTTTTGGGTAGCTGGTTTCAGGCTTCTCTTTCTACATCTTTCAGAAACATTGCATGAAATGTCAAGTTGAGTCAAAGCCATTAATATTTTATGTTCACTGACTGAAAACAAATAGTTAAAATTAAAAATCTATGGGGTTCAATATGTATGATATTGTTTCTACCAGTCTGACTTTATGACTACTGTATTTAATAATGACTAAGTAAAATGGTCTGTGTATATACTGTAAAAAATCATTGCTTCTTACTACCAGCATATGCTTGCTATCTTTATTTTTGGCTCCAAATATTAACCGTAGTTCTGTAAGTGAAGCAAAAGATTTGGTGCAACCATCCTTAAGCAAAAGATGTCAAGAAAATGAAATGACAAATGGGCAAAATGAATTGCATTTCAGTTCACATTTTACAAGTTGTGAAGGCCCTAGGACCATGGGAAAAAGCTGTAGGAGCTAGGAGGGGGAAGCTACAGGAAGCTACAGTTTTTTTTCATCAGGAATACAACAACAGTGCAAGAGAAAGTACTCTTCTACTCTAAAAGCTCTTATTTCAGTTTTCTGCACTTCAGCTGTGAATGATGTTTATTGTGATCTGATTGCCACTTTCCTCTTTGTCTTGTGTCTGTCCGGATTTGAGACTTACAGAGAAAGATCCTAAAGGCAGTAGTACTGCAAGTTGCAGTGCTGAGGGCTCTGGCCATTTCTTTTCACCATTCACTATGACAAGTGTGAAGAGATAAAGGATGGAGAGCAGCCCTGCTGAGAAGGACTTGAGGGTACTGGTGGATGAGAGGCTGGACATGACCCAGCCATGTGCACTCACAGCCCAGAGAGCCAAAGGTGTCCTGGGCTGCATCCAAAGCAGCGTGGGCAGCAGGGCCAGGGAGGGGATTCTGCCCCTTTGCTCTGCTCTGGTGAGACCCCACCTGCAGTGCTGTACCCAGCTCTGGGGTCCCAGCACAGGAAGGACATGGAGCTGTTGGAGCAAGGGGAGAGCCACCAAAATGATCAGAGGGCTGGAGCACCACTCCTTTGAGAAAAGGCTGAGAGAGTTGGGGTTGTTCAGCCAGGAACAACAAGAGAAGGCACCAGGAAGAACTTAGACCAGCCTTGTCCCTGTAGGGGCATACAAGAAAGCAGGAGAGGGACTTTGCACCATGGCCTGAAGAGACAGGACACTGGGAAATGGCTTTACATTGAGAGTGGTTAGGATCAGGAAGAAATTCTTTACTCTGAGGTATGTAAGGCACTGGAACAGAGTACCCAGACATGTTGTGGATGTCCCATCCCTGGAAGTGTTCCAGGCCAGGCTGGATGGGATTTTAGGCAACCTGGTCTAGTGAAAAGTATACAGGGGCCCATTGAAGGGGGCTTGGAACTAGATGATCTTTACATCCCTTCCAACACAATCTATTCTGTAATTCTATGACACAACGGATGAGGTTACATTTGCTCTTTCAGTGAGGCAGTACAAAGAAGTGATGCAATTTTTTTTCTCAGCTTGTAAGGGGAAGACAAACTCGGCCCTCCTCAGCTGATAGAAGCTAAGGGAGAGGGCTGATGAGAAGAGAGAATATTGATTGTTTTCAAAGAAGGAGGAAAGAATATGAGAGATTTTGGTTCAAGGATCTTTAACTGAAAATGATGCTAAATGGCATGAAGAAAGGATTAGAAGTGGAAGGAGCAGCTGAAGATGATGTATTTCTTCAATATTTCTACTTTACTTCCTTATCTCAGAATTGCTATTTCCCGAAAATCATCCCATCAGAAATACCCCACCTCCCCAACCATTCATCCTGACAGAATTCTTCCAAGCCAGCATTCACACTTGATTTCCCCTGTTTATTTCTTATTCCGTCTGCCGCTTTTAATATCTTCTTATTCTCCCTTTCCAGAAATCCCAGTGTCTCATTTCTTTGTTCTCAGTTTGCACACTTCCCTTCACAGAGACATTCACAATCCCTTTTCCATTCAATGTACTTTGCATTTCTCTTCAGCTCTGTTTCCGTTACTTCTTTCTGTCTGTTGTTGTCTACATTGAGTTCTGCCCCCACCCTACTCCCCCTCACCTCAGACTTTACCACTCAAAAGTTTTCATAGTTTTTTCTTTTCTTCACAAGCTTCTCTACTATCTTCAATTTTTCATCTGTAAACTTCTTCATTGCCCCTCTCATGTTTCATTCAAATAATTTTTCTTTAGACCTGTAATTTTTACCCTTTTTTTCCATTTTCATTTTGTTTTCTTCTGATATTTTCAGAAGAAGATGAAATTTCCTTGACTTTTGATTGCCAGAAACATAAATTTCAAGCTGTTTTCTGGTGTTTTTGAATGCTGTTGCCCCAGTAATTCAATACTTAACACATCATAATGGATAGCCACACACAAATTATCATCATTAACAAAAGGCAAATGGTACTCTGTAAATACCACCTTGGCTAACACCTTCATCATCTTTCAAATCATCTGTAGCAGAAGGGTCTGTGACATTTAACTTCCTTAATTTTATTCAGAATGGTGAGCAAAAGCTTTTAAGCAGCAGGAGGTCATAGTTTACATGACAGAATGCAGGAGAATATTCATGTAGTCATGATATTTTTCTGAACAGCATTTTTCCTCTGTTCATGAATATAAAAGCAGTGAAATCCATTATCTACTGCAACTAGGACAAAAATTTTGCCACTGATTCTGAGGTCCAAGATCCTGTCCAAAACTGAGTATTGCACAGCTTCTTCTATCTGAGCTTGAATTTCATTTCCTCTCACATTTTTTTTCTTTTTTAGGACACTCCTAATCACCAAGTAGATTCTTTTTTCTGCTTTGCAACTTACTTTCAATGAACAGCTCTGCAGTAAGTGAAAATCAAAGCTGGTATGGCACAGCAGAGAGAAGTTTCACTAAAGCACAGATATTATATCCATATCAAGGTGATGAACCTGTGCACAACTGTTTGTAACAACGAGCATAACAGATATGCCAAAATGTACAAAGGTTTTTGAGATATGTTACTTTTTGCTTAAAATGCTTTATGTGACAGTTTCTCTGATCAGAGCTCAGCTTCCACAGCAGCACAAGAAAATAAGCAAGAATGGGAACCTTTGATTAGGAATATTTTACTCTCTGAAACATGATATTGCTGAGTGTGGGTGTTCTGAAATTCTGTTAGTAGACTAAGGAGAGAAGAGATAAAAAAGAGATGCATAAAATGTAAAAATGAGGGAGACTTGGTTTATGGGACAAGTCTTGTGGAGATGGATACCTGGAGATCTAACATAAGGTCTCTCAGAGGGTAGATTTTGGTTCTAAATGATGTGATTACACAGCAAGCTCTGCAGGAAAAATTCCACACTTCTGCTAGAGATGTCAGTGTGTGACTACAACTCTGAATGCCAAGTGCCCTTATGTGCTCATAATCCTAAACAGGTAACCAATAATAACAATCATCTCCCTGGTTTCAGTATTTGCGAGCCATCTTGAGACAGACTGTGGAAGGCAAGAACCAAATTCAGTTCTGTTTACTTCTTCATGCATCATTAGTAAGAAAAACAAGTTCATTTGAGTGTTTTTTCTTCTTTAACTTTTTGAACCTCTTGATTATTCTATCCCCTCTCTTTTTTCAAAGCTTCATAGTGGAAAAAGCCATTGGCCAGATTAATTTCTGGATAACTACAGAGATCAAACTGGACTATGAAGTGTCTTCCACCCAGACTTCTGCCAGCTTTGCTTTTCTCTGCTCTGAACCAGCAAAATTTTGCAATAATCCATAGACATGTGGTTGCTTCTACTTCTGCTCTTATTCTGTGCATGCCATGATCCCCGATCTTTGGAGAAGAAGCAAAGTATGGAATGCAAAAGAGATAATGATGAGCCTCACATTCCTTTTTCTTTTTCAAGCTGCAGGTTTGGTAGTAAGGAGATACAGATGTGCTGACTTCCCTGACTCCTGGGACAGGACACGTCCACACTTGCATGGTTGATTGAAGGGGCATCTGTGAGGCACTTCTGCTGCCACTGAGCTGCACAGCTATGCAAGCAATGCCAAAGAAGAGGCAGCAGCAGCTTTAGTCTCTGCTTCCTCTCTTCTGCTTCCCCCTCACCACCCTTTGCTGTCATCTCGTGTGGGACTGAACCAGCTGGCAGTGGGGGAGAAAGAACAGCTCATTACTTCAGTCAAGCATTAGCCCTGTTGGAAGGGTCAATTGCAAAATGAAGGTTATTCTGATGTGAATGACATGGATCTGGGTATTATTAGCTGTCAATATTGCTTGTTTCTTATGAGTTCCTTTGTAAATGACGGCAATAAAACTCCATGGCAAAAAACTGCTTAAAAGATTTATTTGTATGATTGCAGAATCAATAAAAAGTGTGAAATACTGTAAGGAGGGGAAGATAGTAAAATGGTAGAAACTGCGAGAACGTGCTTATTTTAACTAGGCGTAACGAAATTGCCAACAATGGCCTGTAGTTATATTTCTTCAGTCTGTCATAACAAAACTTGCTTGTCTTGGAGGCTGGAAGCTTAAAAGGAAAAGCTATTTGGAACTGGATTCAGAGAGTATGAACTAAGGAGAAAAGCATCTGTAATTTCTGCTACACTACAAAGGTTTACCTACCAATGTCAGGTTTCTGTATCTAGAGATGTGGGAATGTTCCATATGTTAAAATTACAACTCTAGATCACTCTCCAAAGCTATTTATATTTTTCCATTTCAATATCCTATTTATTAATAGTGTTCAAAATTAGCATAAAAAACTCCCCGCATTCCCCAGTCAGCAGGTAGCAGACATCTCGTGACAGCTATTTTATGAGGAATATAATTAGCAAGGCAAACTGTACAACTTCCAGTTTGATTCATTAGCTGATGCTTATTCTGATTCATTTACAATTATGCCAGTAATTGGCATAACTGTTTTGAGGTATTTGGAAAATGTCCCTAAGTAGATAACCTAATTACAGATTTATCCCAGTGGCAGATACATTGTATAATAACCACTCTCTCCATGTTTCAGGAAGGGCAAAGCAGATTCCTAAGGCAAGAGACTACTGGAGGCTGTGGTCTCTTGGATTGTTATGGGTGGAATAGGGGAAATCAAATGAAGTATGATTGCCTGTCCTCTCCTGGTGGTCTTCTGGATTCCAGGTGCTTGGAAAAGAAAAAACCCCATCAAATCTAATCCAAATATAATTGTGAGACAATTACAACTTTTAATGAAAACTGAACTGTTTTATAAAGAAATTAGTAAAATGAAATCTTCTTCCTATCTCATAAAATTAAAAAACAAAACAAAAAAATAAACAAAATAACCCCTCCAGTTTGATAAACCACACCAACTACCTGTCCCACTGCAGATTTTGCATACTAGCTTAGAGCTATTTTCCCCTCTAGATAAATTCTCTGAATTGCTGTCTCCACCAGAAGCCATTTCTAAAAAGTCAGGCTAAATGCAGTATTGATCATCAGGCTATTTGAGAGACCAATTTTCTCAGCGTAGAAGCAAATCTGCAAGTGCTGACTCTAGATCCAAAGTGGCTCATCGAGGGCTGCTTTAGGACTTCCATGTCATCTCTCTACAGAAGATATCTGTACGTAGTATATTCAATCACAAACGTGAAATAATGCACCTTGCACGATTTTCCTCAGCTTACTCTCATGTATCAAAAGTGCTGCCAGTTTTGCAATTACTAACATGAATTTGAGTGTTCTCTCATTAAACCAGGATATTTTTACTGTCCTAACACATTTCCATTCTTTCACTCTTTTTCATAGTGAAAGAACTTTCACTAAAAGTTCTTTCACTATGAAAGAACTTTCACTAAAAGTAAAATAAAGAAAAGCATTTTCAACTTTGCCACGTTCAAAAAGTAATTTTGCTTTCATGATGCTGAAGAAAAGCATTTGTTTTACATTATACAGTGAACTAAAGAATGCAAGTATTGATATTTGACTTGTTTGTCAAACTGAAAGTCAATAGAAAACTTTAAACTTGCTCTAACTACACTTACATTCATCATGAAGACTAAACCAAGTGTTTCCATTGCATAGATGAAGCTATTTCTGGCTGGCTTTTCTTCCTCAACTTCATTTCTTCAAAGTCAAACAGGCATAAAATAACAATTGAATTTATCCAGGAACATATAAATGACTAACTCTAAATTCTGGCATACTTCGTAACCTTAAGCCTGTCCCTGTTCCATAATTTCACACACAATGTAAATTACATATAGCATCAATCATATGGAAATGATCCCTAAGGACTCTAGTAATCTGTAAGACAAAATCAGCTTATAAACAAGAGTTCACAAAATGCCATGGCAAAATTTCTATTTGATTTTAACCAAAACATACTAAAATCCCACCTAAAAATTTACATCTGGTTAATGTGTTCTTTTTTTACATGCTGAATTTCATCACTTAGGTTTGTTGATAGATCACACTTTCTCAGAAATAAACCATCAGAAAAAATTGGTCTCTGGGTCTTCAAGGGAATAGATTTTTGTAAAAGTTCACAGCCCCTTCTAGATAGAGTTCACAGCTCTATCTGTCATTATGATCTGTTAATAGGTATAGGGAATGGAATTGCAGAGATTGTTGAAACTGCAAAAACAGTTAAGGGAATTAAAAAACCCAATCTTTTCAAGACACTAGTTACCCAGAACCATAGAGGAGGTAGGGTTAATACTGAAAATAAAGCCACCATCGGCACAGGTCTTATCTACTTTGTAATTTATAATACTCCTGGACTTTCAATTTCTAATCTCTACCTTGAGAGAGATAGGCACTTTCTGCAATTTGTGTGTGCCTTTCTTTGGAAGGCTTATTTTAGCTGCTGCTGAAAAACCCACTGAAGCGTAAATCTTATCCTTTTAGTCAGAACCAAGAAGCATTGTCCCCATTGATTCATCTTCTGTTTGTTTCCTCCAGCAGTCTCCTCTGATTTACTTCCCTGCTTTTAGGATAATATCACAAAAGTAAATTGACATGGACATTAACAAAATTATATTTAACTGTCTTACTCCCTGCTCCATTTAAGTGTCCACAGAAAACCTTATTGAGGGGCTCAGGACCAGGAGTCATCTGGATTTCCGATTTCACCATTACTTTGTCTGTCTACCTTGTCATAGTGTGTGTATTTTTTCCTCATAAATTAGACAGACTTCAATTCTCTATGACTAGACAATGCTGGACACAGTTTTGCAGCTTAAGAGTCCTGTCTAGTAATACATTTGATAAGCAGTATCTTTGCACACCACCAGATTTTAGAAAGAAGTGTGTAATGCAGTGTTATCAGTGAGAACTCGTATTTACATTTTATAAAACCAGCTAAAGGGAACTCAGAAACATCATGAAAATTGCAAAGAAAGAAAGCATGTTCTTCACTTATAAAAAGATTAAACAAAGCAGTTAAGGGTTATACCTGTCTCTCTGTCCCAAAGAGGCTGTTGATCTAAATGGAATAATCTTTTCTATTATTACTTTACTATTGCTTTATTATATTGAGCTATATTTTAGCCTGTTATGGAATGTCAGTTATTATACCACAGATCTTTCATATTCTAATGAATTTCATTCTGTCTTGGGAATTTTGTTCTAAAAATTGGCATTCTCTTTCCCCCTCTTTTTTTTAAAATTTATTCTGAAATTGTAATGCAAAAGAGTCTCATTTAGCCATGAGTTTACCCATGAGACATATAAATGCACCTGTCTCTTCTAGTGAATACCTAAGTCTTCAGGAGTGATTTTTGTTCCCAAAAATGGTTTATATTGAAGAAAATAAGTGATTTACACTCAACAGTCTTATGTCTTTCATTGTCTCTTTTTTGCTTTTTCCTACAACTGCAGTACAATCCTGAAGGTAAATTTGAAAAATCTGTAAAAGTAAACTTGGCAATCGTTTCTAAATTCTGGCTTCTATAACAAAACTTGTGGAAGAAAACTAGAGTGGAACCAGAGCTGGTGGAGCTGATAGATGCAGTACAGTGCCCTGGCAAAGTAATGTAAAAGCTTAGATGCTTCATAGGTTTGGCAAGAAGAATTAGTTTGGTAAATAATTAATGGAAATATATTTAACATATCTGCTGAAGTCACTGTTTAGTTTTCTCTTCCCTTCTCTGTAATTAACACTTTGCAGTACTTGCAACAGGTAACTATGGAAGCAAGACAAAAGACAGAAGAGACTACGAGTCCCCAGCCCGGGCAATATGCTTCAGTGGTCCTGATTTCCTTAAAACAGCTTTATATAGTGCTTTGGACCTTATTTCTTTGTAGATATAGTTAGCAGAGAATTACAGGTCCAAATGAACAACAACAGTTGTGCCTTTGCCCAGGACTCTAAAGGCCTAATTGTGCTTGCACGGATCCTGATAAAAGATATGTGTGTTGAGGCTAAATCAGACAAAATAACAACCCCCTAGTATCTGGTTATGTATTCTCTTTCTTCAGAACTGAAAACAAAATACTTTTCTTGCTTTCATTTAAATCATATTCTTTAAAGTTAATGTTTTGGGGTTTTTTGGTGAATGTGTGCATTACTTGCTCTCTACTAAAGAAAAAAAGAGATTGCATCAGAAGCAGAATTACAGCAGGGAAGGTCAAAAGGAGTGCTGATAAGGGTTTTCTTCAGGGACAACAGTTTACACTGGAATATAGCAGTTTGACAAACACTAATCTTTTCATGCAAATGTGTCATTTTAAACAAACCCTTGTTGCAAACTCTGTGTAGCTAAAGGGCAAAAGTTGAGGAGAATAAAAAACAGTTTCACAAGCATACTATCAGGAAAATGCTAAGGAAATGTCCTGAAGGTGTTGAAGAATTATATGCAAATCCCCCACTGTTTTGGATCGATGAAGAGTTGTTAATCCTTCTCAGTCTCTCCTTTTGAAGCTGTTTTTCATTATTTATTGCTCCCAATAAAGAAACTAAAGCTGTAACCTGTGCACTAGGGCACTCAATGGGGAAGAGAAGTGTCAGCCCAGAGTCAGTCAGAAGTGGGAACTGACACATGATCTCCTATGGATTAGGTGAATATTTTATCCACAATGTCATGGTGGGTTATCCTTCGGTGGTTTTGTTTTCTATCTTAATTTCCCTCATGAAGAATGTGGAAATATCCTGGCTTTATTCCAGCGAAGAATAAAAAACCTTTTATTTTTTTGAAATATAGCTCTTGTTCTCTAGATTTCTAAAATCGGGAGAGATAAGATGTGAAAATGCAGCAGAGAGCAGACAAAGGTCTTGTACTACAGATGGGTCAAAGCAAAGATAAAGAAGCTGAAAAATAGATTGTGTCTTTGGCAGCAAAACCATTAGGTGCTGTTTCAAGTCATCTTCTGTTAATATTTGGAACTTTCAATCAGTCAGGTTCCTGCTTATTTACACTGGAAAGTACTAAATATTTTTAATATCCAAGTATCTCAGTTTGGGAGAAGGGCTGATATACTGAAGAGTTTTACTGTCATTCAGAGGGATGTTGACAGGCTTCACAAATTGGCTGACGGGAACCTCATGAACTTCAAGCAGGAGAAATGGAAACATTTAGGCAGGAAATATTCCACACACCAGTATATGCTGGAGGATCAGCTGGACTAAAAGCAGCTTTGGCAAGGAAGGCTTTGGGGCCCTGACGGACAATAAGCTAAACATGAGCTTTCAATGCACTCTTGTAGCAAAACGAGACCTCCAGTATCCTGGAGTGCACTAGAAAGAGTGTTGCCAGCAGTGCCAGGGAGGTAACCCTTCCCTTCTACTCAGCCCTGGTGAGATTTCACTGGCAGTGCTGTGTCCAGTTCTGAGCTCCCAGAACAAGAGAGACATGGACATCTTGGAAACAGTTCAATGAAGGTCCATAAAGATGGAAGGATGGGAATCCCTCTTCTATGAGAAAAGGCTGAGAGACCTGGCACTGTTTAGCCTGGGGAAGAATAGGCTTGGTGTGATCCTTTCACTGTTTATAAATACCTGAAAGAAGACAATGTATGAGATTTTCTCAGTGACAGTAAAAGAGGTGGTGAACACAAATTAATACACATGAACACACTAGAGCACACACTAGAGAACCCTTTTTAACTAT
Source organism: Erpornis zantholeuca (assembly GCA_013400515.1). NCBI lineage: Eukaryota > Metazoa > Chordata > Aves > Passeriformes > Timaliidae > Erpornis > Erpornis zantholeuca. The sequence goes on along the minus strand of VZTN01007774.1, from coordinate 16,326 downwards.
GCAAGTGATCAGTCACTGGCACATTTTGCCCAGAGAGACTTTGGAGCCTCCATCCTTGGAGATATGTGACCGAGCTTGAGCAAGGGATGTAGACCAGACAAGCTCTGTATGTCACTTGCAACCCCAACAATTCTGTCATTTCTGAGAGCTTTCTTTACTAACTTCTGCTTGAGAATTCTGAGAGAGACACAAAAATAGTTTTTTGAATCAGAATCCCAAGTATTAGGGCTACACTTCTCAAGTAGGACCCATATCCAATACAGTGCTTATCCAAACTGTACACCACAATGTACCACAGACAAATATAAACACATTTAAATTATTAACTGCTGTTGTTTCACTGTGACCTACTGCAAGATTGAGTGTGAAAGGATTGACCTAAGAACGAGATCCAGTCCGCATTTCAGGAATTCAAGAGCTAACTGTTAAATGCATCTTTTCATGCAGTCATCTTTGTTTAATATTTCAGAATTTACTAAGGACCATTTTGTTCTTTTTAAGTTGTGAAAGCTCCTGCCAATCTCCTTTTGCTTAATGGCTCTGCAATTTTTCTGAAAGATGCTAGAAGAATGTGTGGTTATGAAAACACCCAATAAACATCTTTTATTCTTGATCTCTCAGTGACAATTCTTTTCAAAAAGACACCAGACAAGGTTTGCTCCTTGAATGTTTATGAAACATTTTCTTTTTCACTCATTTAAATGGGTCCCACCACTCACCAGGAAAATATTTAATTAATCTGGAATGCTCTCAGCCCAGAAACTGTGACCTGGGAAACAGGCAGATCCTGCAGATACAGCCCCTGTGTGTAGTACTGCCATATTGGGCCAAAGAAAATCTGTGTTTACTCACAGTAGAACTAAGTTTTCATTTCTCTCACATGCATATGGATTATGTAATTATTACTAGGTAATTAGGCAGAATGATTACAAGGTCCTTTTTCCTTAGGATGCTGTACATTGGGATGACAATGTTGACTGAGGGTCATATGGAGTGGATAGCCATGCCTATGGTGTAGTATGCCAGATGTAGGCATTTCTGTGACACTTACTCTAACCCCACCTTGTCCACAATAAGCAAGATAAATGACTCAACCTTTATGCTGAGTTTGAGAAACAGAGAAATCGAATTAGCACACATTTTTATTTAGGGAACTAATGTGAGGAGAGAGAGCAAAAATCTCTTAAGACAGAGGGTAAAACTAACTCAATCACTTGCTTAGGATCACAAGGGAATGCCATAACAAAAGGAAGCATATTTCAATTTCCAGTAATAACTTAGAAGAATGTATAACAAAAAAGTCTTTATCTTCGCAGTGTTGAAGTTTTTTACCAATATTCCAAAAATTTCAAGTAGACAAATATCTTTTGGAAATAATGTGATAGGTATCAGCAACCAGAAGAAATTCTTGGTGTTAAAAAGTGTTGGAAAACTTCAACCATTCACATTTCTACCAGTAGCATGTCTGCAGACTGTAGAGTTCTGGTGACATATAGAAAGGTTCAGATGTGCAGTCCTCATATATGCTCTTATTTAAGGAATCTATACTCTCTGAGGTTGCTGAAAATGAGACATGATATAGAAATCAAATAAATAAAATTTTTTAAAAGGTCTGCTTGCTCCACATCTGACTTTGAAGATGGATCTAACATGGAGGGTAACATAAACTCTCTAGATGTACTGTCTGAAAAGAGCCCTCAGAACAGAAGATAATATTCCAAAAATCATGTTAGGCCTCTCGAAGACTAAATAATTAATCCATCTGACTCACTTTGTGATAGTTCTGCCATCCTCCATAGGCAAGCCAGCATCTTGTGGTCCAAGATATGAAAGCTGAGCAACTGATTGTAGGAAACTATTAAATATTAGTTTAATTTTTGAAACATACTCTTTTTATCCTTTCTTCTTTTATTATTTGGGGTTTTTTAACAAGCTGCTAATCATTTTGAGCAACTGCTCCTTAAAGGTCCTTTGTATTTTCATAGACCTACAGAAACTGAAAATATTTGAAACCTAATGTACCTTCTTCATCTTCAGTGCTAGGACCATCTGTCCTGTTGTCTTAGGCTGGATTGCTTACTGAGGTGACTGGGAGAGGTTGTCCAGTGACTGTGCTCACCCAATGAGCATGATTATTCACTACTGCAGGCTACCAAGACTTTTTCTTAGTGGCACTTTGTTTGCCACAATATTCAATACTTTCTGTATTTAAAGATGCAGTATTTCAATATTCAATACAAATACCTGATATTCACAGCCAGTCTAATAGATACATTATACATATATGTATATATTACAGTTAGTATACCACTTACACATGAAAATTCATATTTTAAACATGTTAAGCTTCACAGGTAGACTAGGTAGATAAATAAGGCCCCTTTTTTTACTTAGTGGATGAAAACAAAATACTTAGACCCAGGAATAAGTGCTCCAGATGAGGGTAGGAGCTGGTGGGCAGAAGGGAAAGAGATCTAGGATTGGAAAGAACTCACCTGTGGGAAAACTTGGACAACACATTGATGCATTCATTTATCCATGTGCTCCACGGATACAAATTGTCATCATGGTTTGCCTGATGCACTAATGAGCACGTTCAGGCTTTTTGGGGATGCTCAGGGGTGTTTGCATTTGTATTTCTGAGGCAGGTGGCACTAGATGGCACTGTCACAAGGACTTTCACAGCATGTTGAGGGAGAGCAGCCAGCAATCGCTCTGCGTGTTTGGTGGTGGCAGTGGGTGGGTGGCACAGCAAGGGCTCAAAAGACAAGGGAGCTGGTTTTCTTACACTTGGTAATACAGCAGGATTATTTATGGAGGCAGAGCCACCACCTGAAGCCAGGAGCTGCTGTCAGCTGAGCTCATGGAACACCAGCTTGGTTGTGACTTGGTCATGTCCACCTCTGTTCCAAGGCTGGCAAATAATCTGGATAAACGTATGACACTTTTTCATACGTAATTTGAAGAGTTACACTGGGAGAATGCTACTTGTTTCCCCTCTAAAGAGAAGCTGATTCACATGCCCTGGAAATTAGATCATGCTTAGTAGAGGGACAACAGTATTTTAGTACATGTGTGTCATGGAGAGGAGATAATTATGTGATTAATTGCACAGCCATATGAGAACCAATCTGTGCACTGAAACCTATCCTGTAATCATCACAAACAAAACTCATTTTGACCATTCAAAGAGATAGCCTAAAATATTCCTCTCGGTATGTTATGACAGGTTTTTTTCCTTCAAATATTAATTCTCTGCCATTTAACAATTTTCTTTTCCTTTACAAAATTATCTGTCATGGAGTAAGTCAGGATTCAATACCTGTTTGATATTTTGTGACTTTTTATGTTATCAAAAAGATTTTTTTACCCCTGAATCTGGGTTTTTAGGATGGGATATAGAGCTCTCACTTTTAGCCCTAGACAAGCTCTTTGAAGTGACACATTACATTCTATAAAGCATTTTCATGTCATTTGTTGAGATATTTGTATTTTTTTCTGGACTCAGAACATACCTGTGATATATCTTATTGTCAACTGGTATAAAGATTGCTGTAAAGCTCTTGTTATGTTTTTTTAAATCCCTTCTTTTGTTCTTAATAACTCCACAATAAATTTACTGATATAGAATTGTTCAAGGGCTTTTTTATCTGAGATTTTTTATGTCTGCATTATGACTATTGTGAAGTTAGATAAAAATTGATCTTCATAATTTAAGAAGTTGAAAACCTTTCTACCACACAGCACAACGGATGTAGTAAAATACACTGAGTTTATGCATTCTCTTTGGAGGTTTGTTTAGTAGGTTTTTCACAGTTTTGCAGTTTCTGGCTTCAGGAAATGTATTATTAAAACAGATTCCTTAGAACTCTGTGCTTCATTATTATCACTCTGAATTCTTTCTTGTCAATCTGGGGCTACAGCTCTGACAGAGACAAGAAGCAGCTAAATCTTTGCTTTAGAAAAGGACTATTCAAATTGAGCATAAAATCCATTTTTTAGTAAATCTGAAACCACACAGCATCTGGGAAATGGAAAAAGGCATAATGCCTGTGGTCTGGGATAGAGAAAGTGATGAACACTGTAATTTCTGCAGTGTTTTGCCTTGTATTGTGTGCACGCTGTGCTGGGAGACTTGCCTCTCAGGCAGATCACAGAAAGATGCAAAGGTCACATCCAGATGAAATCCCTGCTAGTGCACCTGAGGTGTTTGCTGAAAACAGCAGGCAAGGACCAGGCTAATCAGGCAACAAACTGGCACCCTGTGAGAGCCTGATGTTTCTCCCTGTGTTTGGGAGAATTCCAGTATTTGTTGATCCAGATCTCCTTGGGGATTTGTGCACAGCTTTAAAGGACTTACATTACCTCACAATTACAGATTCTGTCAAGAAAATGGGGATAATTTTTCTGTAATCCCGAATCTCACAGAACTAGTGAAGTTTCAGCACTTCTACGATTTCCTGAAGACTCAGTCAAATTGTCTTTACTTGACTCTCTAAGCAATATTCTTTTGAGTCAATAAACAATAAGCAAAATTCAGTTTCTATATGTTATATATATTTTCAAGTGCCTGCAGTACCAAAGATAATCACAGTGGGTTACTTCTGGTTTTCACTCTTAGTGCAATTTATCAGTCATGTATATTCCCTTTTTTCCCATTTTGCTCATTTTGGTATTTGCACACACATAAAAAACCCAATATAAACAATCTTTCTCTTGAACATTAACACCAAAATGATTTTTACATTAAAAACACAAATCAAAGTGCATCCAGCTCCTGGTAACTGAAGGCTATCTCCACTAATGGAGACACAGAACAAAAGTGATCATGAGTCTACAAGGGTAGCACTCAGGGCACCACACCTGCAAGAGAGGACATTTGGGGTCCCATCCCTACTTCACTTAACAATTAACATAAAATTGATTGTAGGCTTAGATCCTAGGGCCAGAGTCCTATGACTGGCCCTGCTCCTGGTCACACTGCAGGAATGCCATACAAATACCAGGTAACTATGAACTACGCTACCTACATTCCCTACTACCCTTCTTGGAAGAAACTGTATCACATAAGAGATGATTAGAGTGCTTTTCCGGGAGCTGGGAATTATCAGCTCATGTTTCCTTATAGAAAGGATTAGCAAAGTCTGTGAAAGATTGAAAGAAAAAAAGCTCAAGTCATGAGTATATTGTATTTTTTACCTTACCTCTGTGTCTGTTATTGGTGAAACCATGCTGAGGATAATGATTTTGGTTCTGGAAAATATAGTGGAAGGAGGGTGTTGAACTGGTCTGTCTTTAAAGAACAGCTAGGAAAAAAATCAACATGTTTCTTTTTAGTGAAAAACTTTGGGCACTCAAACTTTTTTAAAGAACAAGCTATAACTTAATCTATGCAAGAATCAACCTGATGAATAATATTTTCATAGATGGATTTGTGGTCAATCCAGGGCTAGGGGTTAGGGTTAAAGTATAATAAAATCCAACATTTGGAATTTGAAACTAGCCAAATTAAAAATCATGTGAATATGACTCATTGAGTGGCTATCTGATTAACCAAACTTTGCTAAGGGCTGAATTATCCCTTTAAATCAAGGTCAAATACTTCAGTTAAGGTAAATCGACTCCAAATGGGAGCTATTATACAGTTCCTCATGGGGAGGTGTGGAACGATGCTCACAACCTTCCATCAATCTCTGTGTCCCAAAGCTGATGAAAACAAACCTGGAACACGGAACAGCACATTGCCATGCCAAGCTCTTCCTGAGAAAAGGAGGTCCCAAATTGTTAACCCCAGGAGGACATCTAAGCTCTGAAGGGCTCTTCCATAACAAAAATGATGTGGTTGGGGCTGCCTGAGGCCCACTGTGTCCCACTGCAGACGTTCCTGTTGTGCACTGCAGCCTATGGACCATGCGGACTCCCCTCCAGGGAGCAGCCTTCTACTCACTGATGCAATTCGTGTCTGCAGAGACAAAGAAGTAGGAGAGGCCTTTTGGGTGAGTTCCAACAGCTTCATTAGCAGTGGAAGGTCCAGTTACAAAAGACCTCAAAGTGACGTGGAGAGGGTTTTTATACCAGGGGAGGGGAGAGCCAGGGACCAATGAAGAAAGGGCTAGGGAGCGGTTCTTGGGAGGAGTTACAACCTGACAAGCAATCATGGAGTAACAGAGGAGGGTCCAGGGGGAAGGGACCAATAATGTATCGAGTAGGTAGAAGTTTCTAGGGGAAAAGGTGTGCCCTGGGGAGAGCGACAAGGAATCTCCACGCAGAGGATGGGGGAATGGGAGGAGAGTGGCAGGGAATCTCCACCCAGGGGAATGGGTCTGGCCAACACAGGGGGAGGAACAGGACTTAGGGAAAGGGTAACCATAGTCACTGGGGTACAAAGGTTGAAGAGGAGTATAACTGAACAAGAAAACTGTTTGGATTTCCTAATCACTTCCCATCTTGCGCCAAGCTGGGCCGCTGCAACATGAAAAGTCCATTATGCACCACTTTTTCTGCTGTACTTGCCTAAACTGCAGACAAGGCCTACTCTGTCAGGCTGGAGCAAGGTGGGATGCTGCTGACTAGGAGGATAATGGAACCACAGCCATCTCCTGATCTTCTCCGCAGCTGGTTTGGGTGATGAGAGAGAGGAGGAAGTGGTAGTGAAGACCTGAAGTGATGACCCAACTAATGTTACAGATGCTGTGACTATATCAACCAATAATGAATTTGATATTGTTTGATTTTGGTTTTTTGTTGTTTTGGGGCTTGGTTTGTTTTTTGGGCTTTTTTCCGTAGCATCACAATGAATAAACTACCTTTTGCTGGTAGTTCAAAGAGGTAGTTCAAAATTCCACTGATTTTTGATATCTCTGGACAAACATTTGGACTTTCCTAAGCCTGAGCAGGTTTTTTACACTAGATCTATCAGGCATGGCCTGGAGGCATTCTTAGAGGCCAAAAATGTGACCAGATCAGCCAGGGGCTATAGTATCATTATGTTTATTCCTTTTGGCATTACCGCGTAATGCTAACTACATCTGTACTGCTGAATGCTTCTACTCCAGGGCCCAGTGGTAATGAATAATTGCATTCCCAAACTATTACCTTCTGAGGCAAACTGGGCACAAATACACTGCATAGCACTAAACCTGTCATCTTGATTATTTTTGTGTGGTTTTTCAGTTCAAACCGATTGATGTCATGCCAGAGATCTGTCACAACCCACCAGAGAGTCTTAGAGCTAAGAAAATTCCAGATGTCCTGGAGGTGGCATACCCAAGCAGGATAGTGATGGAAGGTTATGTTGGCTTGAGGGAGCCAAACGTCATATGGTTTGGTCTGTGTTTTTTGGAAGCAGACTCTAATAAAGTGTCCCAAGGACTGTACCTGAGTTTTGTGAAATTACGTTTATGCAGTGTGAATTGTCAGGGTGCAGAAATGAAGTAGGAGCTGAGGCCTTTCCCTAGGGAATATTCAGGAAATAGTTTTCAGGAGAGTGGGTCTTCCTTCACTGAAGCTCTTCCCTTTTGCATTAATAACTAAAATCTTAAGTATTCATCAGATCCAGGATGTTAGCAAGATCCATTTTGACTTCTGTAAACACCAGCTTATACAACTCTTAATTTGTCTGTCTCTTCCGCTTCCTCTTTCTTTTTTTAATCAACTCAGTGATTCATGTCTGAAAATCCTCTGAGTTTTAGGAGGACCAGTTTTGAATACTTGATATTTGACTACTTGTTTCTCACTGGATATATTCTGTGATCATAGCAAAAGCTTGTAATACTGGTGTCAATAAATGGAAACATTTCCAATGGAATCAGAAAAAAATAACCCAAGTATTATCTTTGCCTAGAAACCTTGCTGATGCTCTTAGCCCTATGACAACAATACCAGAGAAAACTATAACATTTGCAACTACACAATTTCATGGAGCTAGTCACTTTTTCTAACTGAGATCAAAGTTATTTCTTAAAGCCCATAATCTGATTTCTTCTACCAGGCTAGTTTCTGCTTTTAGTTTCTTTAGTTGGTGAAAAGTTGTCAAGAAAAAGCCCAGAAAATTACATACATGTAAGTTACAGTGAGGCGAACGTAATAATTCTAGGTTCTTAGAAATAAATTCTTGGAGCAAATGAAGTACTGATTGTTTGACCAGCAAACTCATTCACAGGTTCATTCTGTGAGTAAATCAAAAGGCACTTGATAACTCTCTCCTTATGTGATTCTCAGATCTTTTACTTATTCATTTTCTCACTATGAAATTAATCAAGTCAATGAAATAAATCACAGAACACCACAGATTGCAACATACATATTACTTGTTAGATTAAGCTTTCCTGGCTATTACCATATCTCAGGTTGGAATCAACCTGAGGAAAATAGCATAAGAAGGAGGGAAAAAGCACCAACTTCCTAGAATATGATATACGTGTTTAAAAAGCATTCCTGCACAGGAACTTGGTTAGTTGCCATGTTTATATGACTTATAAACAAATGTGGGAATACACACATCAACAGCTCAATGAGACCTAGAGGGAATTACTAATCTCTCTAAATTGCCTAATCTGAAAAAAAAAAAAGTAAAAGAAAATTAAATAGCAACACTTTCCACCCTTCTGTTTATGAAACCCTGACTTGGCTGTAATAATTCTAAAAATTTTTAATAACTTGTTGTTAATGTTTATCTGGTAACACAGGGAGATGGAGACATGAGTGAATATCTTCCATGTCTTCCGGTTTTCCTGTTGGACATGTGTTAGTTCTGATTATTTTTGTTGGTCTTCTCTGGAATTATCTCAAACTGAGGCTTGTCTTTCTTTAATTTAGGCACCCTAAAGGGAACATCTCACACGTTTACCAATGCTGAGAAAGTGCAAAGTTTTCTTCTTCTAAAGTATAGGTAGCACCAGGAATTTCAAAACACAAACATACATATTTATCAAGATAATTTTTGTTTAATGGAGATGTTTCAGGGAATCAAACACACAGATGTAACTTGTATCAGCCTGTGTGTCATGTATGTTCATACTAGGATAGGGTGACTAACTGGGCAACAATCTCCATCCTTCCTCCCCTGTGCACCAGCCCAGTGCAGGTTTTAGATGATACAAGGTGGTCATATCTGTATCTAACCCTGCCATCATATTTTGCACAGTTGAAGTCACAAAATTTTTATTATTGGTGTGGATTATTTTTCTCCACTAAGCAGGGATTCTGCAGCTGCTTACCTGGGCTCTCTCTATGGTTAAAGGAGAGTAACAGCCATTTCCAGTGTATGATTCTGTGTATTTTAAACATACTCTTTGGGTGAGATGAATCATCACTGCTCACTAACTGTGGCAGGAGCCTAGATACATAGTCTATGTCTAGATCCTAGATGGCTTAAGTCACATGAGATGATGGTGGCTGCAGAAACAGATGAATCTATACCAGCAATAAGCATTTTGACCTTCTCTTGCAGTTTGGCAGCCTTGGCACAGCATGAAGGGGGCAGTCCCAAGTTAGCTTCTCTCCTTAGAGGGGGATCTTGTGTGGTAGCTCCAGGGCCTAGCTGGGTAGGTGACTAGATGGAAATCTCACACTTCCTCTCCTTTCACTAAACAAAAAAAAAAGGTCAGCTTTGTTCTTTGCTTTTTGGAAGGGAAGAGTCTCACTCTGCATCACTTTCAAATCTGTCCAAGCAAGGGGAGCAGACTGTGGGTAGGCTGGAGAGACAATCATGGAGACGGAGGGTAGAACAGGCCTATTTTAGACATGGTGCTGTTGTATTCTTGAGATCAGTCTGCAAAACAGTAAAACTCCACAGAGACTGGCTCCAGATTGGCCAACTCTGCAATACAGGAGCACAGAGAGCAGTGGCTGTGGCCATGGAGGCAAATGCTGACCAGCAGAGTGGCCTCCACTCCAAACCAGTGCTGCAGATAATCACTTGCACCTACTGCCAAAGTTGGGCATGGATCAGTTTGGGATAGAAAGAGTTGAAGGCACTCCAGAAGGAGCTGATCAGAGCAAGTCACATACCAAAGAAGTAGTGCTGCATGGTGCTGGACAGTCAAATCCAAATCATTTGGAAATAGAAGACCTTTAATGTCTATTCCAACCCAAGCCTTTTTATGATTCTATGGTTCTATACAGCAGAGCTCCCTGATGCAGAGTGCTTCCACAGGCATGGAGCCAGACAGAGGCTGCCCCTGCCAGCACATGAGCTCTGACCAAATTGCCTTTCATAGAACTGACTTTCATATATTATTATTGTATAACAACCAGCACTAACTACTAAGCACTGTGCTATAAGAGCTTTTGTGTGAAACACAGCCAATTCTTGTGGAGGTCTCATAAAGTAACAATTTCCCACATATTGCTTGATATTCATAATTACAGATGTTTTCTGGGGAAGAACAGGAGAATTTAAATACCTATAAACAACCCTTAGCTTAATGAAACTCAAACCTCTGAATGGTCTGTGCTGTTATGTGCATGTGTGGACCTCTGTGGACC
>VZTN01007773.1:33685-45469 GCA_013400515.1 Erpornis zantholeuca | reverse complement strand
GTCCTGGACTGGATCTCAAGGATTCAAGATCTGTATAACTTTAGGTAAAGAGAAGTAGGAGATCTCCTGGGATTTTCTATTCTCTCCATTTTCCAACCAGCAAGCTCGGCTTTGTCGTGCAGCTTTTTGCTGCCCTGTTAGCCTGACCCATCATGGTTCTTTTCTCACTGATGGATTCAGAGTGTTCCTGAGGTGGACACAGGCTGTGCCACGGACAAAGCCCAGCTCATACAAGGATGCAAGGCACAGTAGCTTCACCTTTTCACTCCCCCTTGTCATACCCTCACTTTCAGAGGAAAGAACTGTGGCTACATGAAGCCAAACATTATATGGTGCAGCCATGTTATTTTATGGCCAAATTCCCTATCAGATGATCAGGACACGAGGCAGAAGCCCAAGGCATTTTTGTCCCCCACTTCCATTGCAAACAGCAATCCATGAAAAGATACAATGAGCTCTGTACTGCTACAGCTGGGGGAATACATTGATAAAAAGGGGTCAAACTTCTTCTCTGGATGAAATAATGCATTCCGTGATCCCACATACAACCACTGAATGCACGAATTTATGCTCTTCATGTTATCAGCTCCTTGTTCTTTGGGTTTTTTGTCCATGTGGGATTGCAACTGATTAAACCCTCGACATCCCTGGAAAACAATTTGCAGTCCTATTTCATAGCTATGAGTAGACAAGAAATCCAGAGTTTCTTCCTCTCCAGTGAACTTCCCTGGATATAAGAATAAAAGCATTAGTCTGTGCTTGTCTGTGCATTCCTCTGTGTGCTCATACAAAAAAAATGAGGAGTCACATCACCCGTTACTAACACTCTGGCAAACCTCAGAGCACAACACAGCCCAGCACTGAGTAGAAGTTCAAAACCTCAGAGCAGCTTTCACAATGGAGTAAGATCAGGAAGCTCAGGAAAAAAAAATCCTAGAAAGCTGATACAAGAGATCTATATTAACAGTATTCAATTTTCTTGACATGAGCAAGCCAAGATGTTTTTTCAGAGCTGTGGAAAACAGCATAGAAGAGAGAGACTTTTTTCAACAATGGCCCCATGACGGAGAAAAGAGGAGCTAAATTACTCAGTCCAGGAGGGAGTAAACAAAATGTTACTGATGGATCCCAGTAGTGAGAGGAAAGCTAATGGAAAGTAGCTCATGCATGTTTTCCAACTGACTGCAATTCCTACAGACACAAATTTTCATCTAAAATGCATAAAATTGGATCCGTGCATTTTACATGTATGTTTGCCTATATATTTTTGATGAAACAACTTAATATCCTTTCCATACTGTGTTTTTTCTTATATTTGTCATCTGACAAGAGAGCAAGGCCTGTTTCTGCTGGGCCACTGCCCTCTGAGTTATACTGAGCTCTTTAGAGAGAGACAGAAAGGAGAAAAAGGCATGAAGCAGTAACAGGAGAAACCCCCAAGAGAAGTGAGGGGCAGCCTGCAGGAGAGAACAGACCTGCACCCATTCATCTTGAGTTACCTGCCAGCTATTGCCAGCAGATTTGGTGCTGCTCCTTCACCTGCCAATCTCACAGAGAGCCAACCCAATAAAACTGAAAATTCTAGTTTTGCAGCAGCTGCAGCAAGGCAAGCTGTAATCTCACCCTTGGCCAAACTACTGCTACACCCACCACAAAGGAATGAGCAGAAGTACTTAATTGAAAGCACAAAGAAAGAAGTGGAACCTATCATTTTGGCAGCAAACTGTGTGAAAGTTGGCACTGCACAGTACCCTGAGACAGGCACTTCCTTAGCAACCCAGAAGAGGCTGTGGGGGCTTCTGCAATGTCCCATTGATGGACAAGGGGAAACAAACAGACCTGCAAGGATCAGACTGGTCAGGACAGAGACTTATTATATTTCATCCATTTTATTTATAAAAATGTCTTAAATGATTGTGATGTCCTAATTGATTAATTTATATTCTAAATGAAACATTGATTTAACAACTGAAAGCCTTTGTTATGCTTTCCATGTTAAAAAACTGAGTTTGGGGAAGAAATTCCAATCCTTCTCTGCATGTGATTTCAGCTCTAGTGGGGAAAACTTTCAGTAGGGCTTTCAGAAAGGCTGGAAAGAAGCCTGTCATTGACACGAGATGTCCACAGTGATTTTCCAGTTAAATTACTGGCCACTGCACATTGTGCAGTCCCTTCTTCCAGATAAGATCTAGACAAAAAAAAAACTCCTTGTCTGCTTAGACTGCTTTTGGGTTGAATATTCCGGTTTAAAATGCCTATTGAGATACAGGCTTTTTGCAGCTGCAGGAAATAAATTAGCATCACCAGCATGTCTAGGGATCAATTAATTTTCATCAATGTCAAAAAAACGTACAACTTGAATAAGATCAGCCAGACTGGATTCAGATTGTGGAGAGATGACAGAGTCCTTTAAAAAAAAAATCTCAACTGTGTTGCCAAAACCAAATGAAACAGATTCAGTGGAGGCCAAGGCAATATTCATCCATGCTGAATGTATCTGCATTCCTGCCAGTGGCTTCACATCAGGGATGTATTTGGAAGGATTGCTTCAGATTTTCAGGAAGCACTAAATCCCATTCTCCATTTGGAATTACTGTCTGGAATTGCCAAAGAGGAGGGAAATCCAATGTCTGCTGGCACAGAATATCTAATTTAAAGTGTGCAAGAAAAGGAGCATCAGTTAAAATTTCCATTAAACTAAAAGTGAAACAGGATACTATAGAGAGCACAACAGGTCTGCACATATTCCTATAATTTATTTAAAACATCCCACAAATTGGCAAAAGAAGCAGCAGCATCCAAATCTCCTGCTAATATTAAAATGATAGTTGACTTCAGGAGACACAGCACAATAGCAAGGAACAATTGACTGGCACGGAGAGCCTCCACTGTCCAGACCCAGCATCTGGATTAACAGATGGCAGCTGCTGTGGTATGGATACGTATACATGAATTTATTATGCAACAAGGGAGCAAAGGGTAGGCATAAAAGTACATTGAGTACATTGATCAAGCCACAGATAATGTTTGTAAGAACCCCCGCAAGGTTTCATCTCATTTTGCAGATGGCTGGAGGGCCCTAGGTGCCAAACTGCCTGTTTGGGTGATGCTGTCGAGTTTGGTTCATGAATACATGTAAAACATTTTGCAGTCTTTGGAGCAAAGCAAGCAATTTAAATTTGGATTTCTTCCATTGCTTAACTCTCTACAGGTTAGAAATGTGTTTCTAACAGATATTTTGGTTTACTTCCTTTGGACCTTCACAATTTTAAACTGTGTGTTTACACACTTGACCTTCATCATTAAAGCTGATGTGTATTCCAAAGCCCCATGGACACCTTGAAAGACCACCTAAACTACAGCAGTGGTTTGATGTCCAATTGCAAATGTCAAATCTCATACAGATGTGTCAGGCAAAATATCTTAAAGCAACTCTCAAGGCAAAGTCTACACATTACCACTAATCCAGGTCAAGATCAGGACAGTTAACCACAGTGACAAACTAGGGAAAAATCCCTTTCAGAGAGTCTGCCAGGACTGGAGATACCATAATAATAGTAGAATCTAATTACTCCTATGTAGATTTAAATGTCACTGTCGTATTTTTAGACACCCTACAGGAATGTTTCATGGATAAGCTAGTCAGGCAACTCAAGAGGGAGCGTCTGGTTTTGACTCTCTTCCCAGTGGCATTTTTGGCTCGTGTCACGATTTTACTATCAAAGACTACCTCTGTAATAGCCACTAAAATGTGTTTATATTCAACATTCTTGCAGGAAGTGCAAAGGCCAAAAAAAAATCCTCTGCACTAGTGTTTGGCTTCAAAATGTCAGTTTAGAAGCAGCCAAAAATGCTATCTGAACATAAAGAAATTATTAGGTGCAGAATAGGGAAGGAAAAAAAGGAAATAATGAATATATCACTGTATAAGTCCAAGGTATCTCGGCACCTCAAATACTGTGTGCAGTTCTGGAATCTCATCTTAAAATCTGTAGCACTGAGAGAGAAAAATGAAGGCTAATAAAGGTGACCTACAGTCTGAAACAATCTGCATGCAAAGAGAGATGAAAAGGTTAGGACTTTTCAGCCTGGAAAACCAATTTCAGAGGAACATAATAGTGAACTGTATAATCAGTAGCACAGACAGGATGAATAAGGTGAATAAGAAACTCTTATCCTTTTTTTTTTCTTCATAATACCAAAAATAGATTATATCAAAAGAAATTATCATCCAGCATTTTGGAACAACACAAAAGGGAATGTAGCTTCTCACACCCTGTAATTAAGCTGTATAACCAATTACAGAAGGGCAGTAGTCATGCAAAAAAGCATCAGTCAGATGAACAGGGGAAAATCATTAAAGACAATTAAACACAAAGGTACTGCCTCTGGCTGGAGATATCCCTGAACTGCACATTGCTGGAAGCTTCAGAAAGATATCCAGGGAGTATTATTGCACCTTTGTGCTGTTTTAATGCCAGGCATCCACTGCTGGCCACCATGACAACATGGTGCAGGCTACCTTAGATCTGATCCAGGGCAGACATGCTTCTTCTGCACTCATTAAGCTGTGCTGGAAATGCCTAGGATAATAACTTTTTCATTGTATTATACCCACCACTCTCTATGCTAACAGCAAAACCTAAACAGAGTTATAAACTTTAAAAAGTTCCAGAAACCAGGCAGCTTTCATTACTTGCAAACCTGTTGGCATTTATTTTGAGCCAGGATCAGATTGGACTGTACTTTTCCTGACCTCGCTTGCAAAAAATGTGCCCATAAAATGTGAATCAATCTGATTGACCCANAAAAACCAAACCAAACCAAACTGTTGGGAAATCATTGTGCTCATGGAACAGGTCTCGACAGCATCTGGCCAGCTTACACACAGATTGCTTATAAACTATTCTGGCAACTGGAGTCTAACTGAGATTTTCCTTCCCCAAGGACAGGGGCCAGCCAGCTTTGTGCCTGCTTTGTGCAGTCAAGAATTCCAGAATGAATATGCATGTACACCTCAGTTTTCTTCCAGCTTCATCTCTCGTAAGTTTTAGTGCATTTTGTCATTTTCTTACAGCAACTGGCTAGGATGCATTAATCTGGCATCATGCAGATGAGTGTCTGTTGTAACAGATCTTTCATGTGTGCATCTTCAGGTTGTGGATAAACAGAATGATACAGAAATAGTCTCCCATCATGCATTAAATAACATCTTAAAAGCAGATTAGGAAGATATCTGTGTTATTTTAGATACAGTTAATCCTGTTTCACAGCAGAAAATGAGTAGATATCCTCCTCAAGCCCTCTTAGCACTGATTTTTACAACTTCACTAAAAATAATAGGAAAAGAAATTAGGATATTTTAATGAAACTAAGGATTTTCATTTTACTTGGAGGATGGGTGTCGACGGTTCTTAATTAAAAAAAAAAAAAAACAAACTTAGTTTTATCTCAAAGAGTGCTTTGATGGGGAAATACGACCCATAGAAATTATTCTACTAAGACTAGAAAAATAGAAAGAGTGTTTTAAAATGTTACTCTAGTATTTTCCCCAATAACTGCATCTCACACATTTCAAAATCAGGAGACAAAAAATAAGAGATGATTTTCAGTCTCTGGGATACCACATTTATTCAGGAATAACTCTTAATTTCTCCATCCCTGACTTGTATATAAAGATGAGACATCAGTCATTTGGATGTATTGTTTGATTGTAGCACAAGGTGAAGTCAAAAATCTCTCAAGCATGCAGCCACTAATGAAAGAAGGCCCTGATAAAATTCAGAACCTCTAGGTGCTACTGCATGTACTAACAGCTCAAATAAACACAAATAAACTCATGCCCTCACTTTCAGAATATTTATACCTCCACCTACATATACAGCATGTTCTTCTACTACAGTGAGCAAAATGTAATGCATGGGAAAGCATCCACTCCTGAGACAACTGAATAAGTGTATTACCCAAAACAGTGATTGCAGCTTCCTGAAATTAGCTCCACTTCATTCCTTTCATTCCAAACCTTGCAGGCCAGTCACATCGCATTGTTGCTCTTTATAGCACAGTATCTGATAAGACCATTTGAATATGTCTTCCTAGATCTTTCCTGGCTGGCTTCCCAGCACCCAGATGACTCAAGAACTGACAGATGCAGGGCATAACCTTTGTTCCAAAAACTGGTTATGTGCATCTCTGAGACTGAAAAGGGAGAAAGAAGAACAACCCCACATTTTTAAAGTACTACACTTGATTGTTGAAGTGAGAGCCTAAAAATGATACGATAAAACAGAGCACAGGGATTTGGAAAGAAAAGAAATGAGGACAAGAGAACAAATCTCAGGCAGCAAAGAGTCCAACACATGGACAAGGCCATGCTGTTTCTTTGTTGATGCTTATATGCAGCATTACCAATTTTGCTGCTGTTCAGTTTTGTCTGCCTTGCCAGCAAGCCTTGAGCCTGCTGCAAGAAACTGGGTGAGAAGAGCACAGTCAAGGTAATATTATCCACAAGGTATTGACTGGCAGGGACAAAAGGGGCTTTGCCACCTTTCTCCAGAACTCACTGACCACCCCACCTCCAGTTCACAGTGTGCAGGTGGTCCTGCCAAACACAAAGGATCAGCTGGGAGTTGGAAAATTTAGATTAATGCTGTCTCCTCCATTCTTACTCACTGAAAGATATCTTCCCAATGGGGCTGTGCAATCAGACTCTGCCCTACCCACAGTATGAAGAGGAGCCCACTATGAAGTAAAACATTCTCCAGGATCTGTCTGGGGAATCTCCACAGAGATGATTCCCAGTCAGGCATGTTAAAAACTTTATTTCAGTTCCTTCTGTTCTGCTGCATCCTCCACTGTGCCAAAATCCTTTAACAGCATCACAGAGGACAGATGCGACTGTACACAAGGGCAGCCACACCAGCACATCTCCCTTTCTTTTGGAGACTGCTCTGTTGTAGCAGAGTACAATCTAACCCCACAGCTTGTGCTGGGCACACCACTCAAAAACATCCCTTGGTTGAACATGATGCCTTAGGTTTTAACTTTTCTATTTTTCAAATCCTGTACTGCTAGTGGAACTCTCAAGTTTCCTGCAGCTTGTTAAGTGCTGTTCTCTCATGCTCACACTGACACAACAAAGCCTCTCCAGCTTGCTCTCCAAGGACACCCAGACTGTCCTAGGCCCAAGAACTGCAAACCTTCATCTTGGGGAGAGGGGGAAAGCTTGGGGAAATTCCATCCTTGGCTGGGTTCTGGTTGGTGAATTGATGCTGATATCAAAGTGTGAAGCACTCATGAGCTGTCATTGTCCATGTTGGGATGCACTGAGGCAGGAGCCTCTGGAGCCCAGAGTGTACCTCTGAAGGCCTTTCCAATAAATCCCTCCTTTCTTCCTTTCTTCCTGTCTAGTCTCTGTTTCTAGGTAGCCATTTAGGGCATCAAACGCACCCCAGCAAAGATGTCTAAGAGATCTCAGGTGGTGTCATCCTGTTCCATCAGATCAAGCACAGTGTGGCCGTGACACCGAGCAAAACTGCTCCTCAGGCTGTGGCTCAGGCAGAGATTTCACCTGAGAGCTGCAGTACTGGCCAACACCAGCTGCCACCCTGCAGAGGGGGGATGGACACCAACACCTCCAGCTGCAGGAAGAAACAAGTTGAGGCCAGACTGGTGACATGAACAGGGCTTTGTTAACAAGGTCAGGATGCAGGTGAGGCCTGTCCTACAAAAAAAAACCTGAGGAGCCACTGTTACCTGCAGTCCTTGTCTCTCTCGAGACATAAAGCAAAGCTCATGGCCATAGAGCAGTTTTGGTGTGACATTTCTCAAGTCATTTAGTCAGCTGTAGGCTGTGGCCTGGATTTTCAAAACCAGCAGTTCCACACCTGAGTGAAGGTTTGTGATGTCTCAATGAGAATAATTTTCATCATGTATGTGTATGTGTGTGTGTGACTGTGGTTTCCTGAGGCAATTTGCTGCTCCCTTGATCTCTGTCTAGGTCAGAGAGAGAGTCTCTTACTTCTTTTATTGCAATATCTCTTACAGGCAGAGAACTGCTATCACACTCATTTTACCAATGTAAAAATAGCATTTTTCCTCTAGGTGTATCAGAAAAAATGTATTCAAATTATCCTACAGAACCAAATAGATGATCTTCTTTTCTGTTTCCAAAAATGATGTTAGGATGAAAGAAAATATTCTGCTGGAAGAAAATATAAACAAAATTGCAATAAAATCCCGATCGCAGGTTTTAAAGCACGCAGTTAACCCTTCCCTGTGTCCTCTCCAAGCGTGCTTTGCCGGTTTTGCTTGCCGGGAGCTGACAAGGAGCAGCTTGGCCGTGCCTTTCCAGCAAGGGGACACGCGGTGGCAGTGTGGCCTCTCGCTCCTCCGAGGGCTTTTCCTGACGCGGAGAAGTTGGTTCCCTTTCCCTCGGAGGGATCACTCAAATCCAACCAGAGGGAAAAGGACACGTGTAGACAAAAATCCTGTTCTTCCTGGCTAGCCTGCACTTACACATAACACCTTCAGCCATGGGATCCAAAATAAAAAGGGGAAAAAACAAACCCTGAGTGAACGGCACTTGGCTTTCTGCGTGGTCCTAGAGATTCACGCACAATATTTCTGGGTGTATTTAAGATGCTGCTCCACATTTAATCTGAGCACCTCAATGTTCATACTTACACCCGTTTTTCCTGCAGCTGAAAATCATCTGTTCCCAGGGTACAAACCCAGCTGGTTCTGTAAGTCCAAACACAGAGAGAGGGAGACGGGGAAAGAAAAAAAAGAGTGAAATAACCAATCACCACAACTTTCATATAAATATCATTTGTGGGAAACTTCTGATGGAGAAAGGTTGTGTGGTTTATGCCAAGCACATCTGGTAAGAATAAGAAACAAGGCTTATTAAAAAAAAATCTGATTTCCTGATCTGCTTGACTCCATCAGACACTGGGTTGAAAGCAATTGTTTTTATATGGCATTTCACATCCCTTAATCAGCATATGCACCATAATTAATTCTCTTTTTCAAAAATCTAATGAGCAAACATCTATCACAAATTGCAATCTTTTAGGGATAATCCCAGCTATGTTGCTTTCCATCTGCAAATGACACTGCTGAAGAATTTCACTCTCAAAAGACTTGGGGCATTTTTTTTTTCATTCAGTTGAGATGAGGTATTAATCCAAAATAAATCAACTTCAAGGAGTTGCTGTTGATGGGGCAATCAGCTACATGATATTTGTTTATTTTATTCAGCTAAGAAAAAACCTTAATTCATTTCTATTTCAGATCTTGGCTAAGCCTTTTCTGCATTGCTGTGCAGGCAAAATTCTTTCTTTCTCTTCTCCCCCCGCCTCCAACTTTCCAGTCAGCATTCCTGGTTACAAGGAGAGAAATCCATCTCAGAAATCTAATTAAAGATTTTAAAGCCCAGAGCAAACTGCTCTTTCTTTTGCCACAGATCTCACAAGCACAAATAAATGTACATATTTGCTAAATAAAGTTAATAACAATTCAACAGTTCTTCCAACAGAGGCAATGCCAATGTGCCAAGAACTTGTAAACCTCTATGTGGTGGCATCTGAGGACACCCTCTACAAGAGTATTTTCTAAATATTAAATCCATTACAGGTGCATTTTTTGTGTTAAACCAAATTTGTTTTGACTCTAAAAACTATCCAGAACTCATGTTTGTGCTGGAGTTTGGGAATGGAGAAGAGGGCAGGGAAAAGGAGGAGGGGAGGAAATGTCTCACATTTTTTAGACTATTTCTAATCTCCTCACTCGTACTGCCTGAGAATGAAGTATCTATTGTTTACTGGAAATGCTTTTGTGACAGTCTGTATGTCAGCAAAAGGGTCTAACATAGCTTCTGACATAGTTTACATTCCTTTCTAGCTGTGATGTATCTTTCCCATTGTTGTTCCTGCCCTATCCTGTCTGTGATTTCTTTTTTTTTTTTACCCTTGCACTTTTCTGTTACAATTATTTCCTGCCCATCCTAATTCTGTCAATATTCATCAGGAGTGTATGATTGACCGATGGCATGAACACAGCTTTATTAGCAGGTCAGGGTGCAAGTCAGTCCTGTCCTACTGCACAACCAAAAAAGCTGAATGCCTGAGGAATCACTGTTATCTGCAGTTCTGCCACATACCTCCCTTTTCTTCCTCTCCACAAATTCCTGCTCCTCTTTCCCAGCTGCTTCCCCCCATCTCCAATCTTTCTGCTCTGATATATAACTTTTCCCTGTTTATAAGGAAAGGAGTGTGTCACTCATTTTCCATTAACCAATGAAACTATTCTCATGTATCACTAACATGACCTCTCCTGTGGCTGCCACATTAAAACAAAGGGGAGTGACATTAATTCCGAGCGATGAGAGCGGCCAGAGCTCCCTCCCCCTTTTAGAGAAAAAAACAGAAGAGAGACAAAGAGTAAAATAATCAGGGGTAAAAGGATTCTGGATTCATGTGGAGCCAGTTCCTCCTCCCTATTCTGAGTTTTGTGAGAAGGGGCCCAGTTTCTTATGTTACAGTGTACCCTAAGTCAAGGATCACCCCAGTTTCTTCCCAGCCATCTGTACCCTCACTGGTGTCTGAACTTTGGTAAAAAACAAGCTTCAACAGCTCATTTTGAGTCCCAGAATGTCTCTGAAAGAGCAACAGGTGAAGTTGAAAGCCACGTTAGTTTTCATTTGCTTTTAAGAATCAGAGGATTTTCTCTCAAAATATCTGTAGCTTGGTAGAATTTGGGAGTTCTTTAAATTGTGCAACCCTCGGTTGCCTACTTCTTTTTCTAAAGCCTGCATTTTCCTGTCCCCAAAACACTGTATGGTCCCTTGTTCCTCCTCCTTTCAACCCACCGTGAGTAGAGTGTTTGTTTGAACAGTAACTCGAAGCTGTGTCCTGAGATAGTGTGAGAACTTCAGCCTACCCCCAGCTGTACTTCAGCGGGCAAGAACCCGCTCACGACGGCAGGGGCAGAGCCAGCCCGGGTTTTTCCAACCTTTAATTGAGCAATTCCCTCATCACCTCTTTACAGTGAAACGCAGAGAAGGCGGCTGCAACTCGTCTCTCTGCAGTCCCTTAGGGCAGCCTGGAAAAAGCCCAGACAGCAGGAAAACCTCGGAAACCAGCAGCCCTATAGCCACTCCCGCAACACAGCCGCGCCTCAAAGGTTGATCTTCACAGCACGGACCACCGCACTTAGAGCATCCTCTATTTCCGAGTTGAAACTTGCATACAAAATGTGTAAACGTGTAAAAATATAGAATTACCTTATCTATATCGTGATGCAAAGCATCTGTGAGGGGCGGCACAGGAGGACAGTGCATATTTATATGTTTAAAAGGCGTGCGTGTGTTTGTTCACGAGGGTGTACGTCGTGAACCCGGTGTCGCGGCACAAACACACACAAACACAAACACACAAACGCACAAACACACACGAACACTCACACAAACAGACACGAACACTCGCACAAACACACACAAACACGCACGCACAATCCCGGCCCCGGGAGCTCAGCCGCGGCCGCTCCGGATCTTCGCCGGCGGCAGGACGGGGACCGGGAGCGGCTCCGCGCTGGCGAGGGCTGGGCAGGGTTGGGCAGGGCAGGGCTGGGTANGGCGCTGGGCTAGCGGAGGAGGCGCAACAGGTCCGCGGAGCCGAGCCCAGCCCGGCCGTGCCCATGGCCGGCCGCGGGCCCGAGCAGGGCTACATCCGCACCGTGCTGGGCCAGCAGATCCTGGGCGAGCTGGACAGCTCCAGCCTGGCG
>VZTN01007773.1:11639-33647 GCA_013400515.1 Erpornis zantholeuca | reverse complement strand
TTAAACTCTCGGGAGACCGCGCCGGGGAGGAGAAGGCGCTGCGGATCCACCGGCAGGTCCAGCAGACGCTGGCCAGGAAGAGCCGGGGCTCGCTGTACAATGGTGAGTGCCCGCCCCGGCCCCGCGAAGCTCTCCGGCGGGAGCACGGGAAGGGACCCGGGACACGGCTCCGGGATGGGATCCCGGCTGGCCCCGTGTCCGCGGATTCCCGGCCCCGGGGCGTGCGGACTGCTCGGGCAGAAAATCGTGGCTCTGTCGCCTCTTCTTTTACTCTTTTCCCACCCCGGCGAGTCAGAAGTTTCTTCCCCCCAGCCTCCCCGTAACTCGGTGTGTGGCGGGGCCGCTCCCGGCTCTCCGCTGCCCGAGACAAGAACAGAGCCGAAATTCCCCTGATCTAACAGCCGCTTCATGTGCTTCTTTCAATGCCTTTAGCTTTACCCACTGGTCCTGTTTGCGGAGTAAAATGGCAGGAATCGTAGTAAATCGTAGTAAATGTTTTGCCTTGTTTAATCGTAAAAAAAAAATGTAAGAAAGGAAAAGTAACTGTAGGAAAGGCATGAATGGGAAGCACAGGACGATAATGCTATCAGACATTATTTACCCAGTTCTCTGACATGCGTGATACAAATTGACGTCAATCATTCCTCGCTTCCAAGATCTTGTAGCCAAAGGCCAGACGCGTCAGGAAATCTGCAGTCACACCTTGTCCTCCAGGCAGAGCCCAGCCACAGCATCAGGCACCCACAGGGTGACTGCTGGGTGCTGAGGGTTAAAGGCAAGATACTCGGGGGGTTTAGTCTTAACTATTCATGAAAACTTTCTATACCATGAAACTTCAATTTTGTTCTCAAATGGGAATATACGACTGACTTACAGGCTACATGCCGTGTTGCTCCCTTGTCCTTAGAGAAGCTGTCACCTTTCATTTGCTAAAAGCTGTGAGACAAAAGTCTTTATGACCATACTTCACTTATCTATCTTGTCAGGCAGACGAATATTTTCTTGTTCTTTGTCTGGCCTCAATTTAAAAAAAAACAGCTCATGGCAAAAAATGCACACAATGTAGACATGGACATATTCTGCTTGTAGAGGTCAGGTGTACAAATCACATAAACAGGTGTGCAGCATGCAGATAAACATGCAAATCCCTAGCTTGGCTGTTGTCATTTAAATACAGTTTCTAAACACATTTAGAGTAACTTCATTTCTTTTTCTCTCAGTGGAGAGCCTGCAAAAAGCTTTTTAAGCAATAGTTTATAAATGATACGGTGTCATGAACCTGAACTCATGTCTTTAAATCAAGCATAAAACACTATGAAAAAAAGCTCCTATGCTCTCAAGTCATCTTGGTTTCTTTGGAATACATTAACAGACCTGATGTATTTGGCAATAGTATTCTTGGTTTGCTTTGTCTTTCTAAAGGTCAAGTATTTGAGGCCCTTGCATTTCTGAGGCACCAAAACTTCAGGATCAGGACTGGCAAATGACATGTCTGTAACATGTCTTGTTCATGCAAAAAATGAACTTTTCCTCTTTCAGACATATTCTTATGGCCAAGCTGCTGTACAGTTTTTAGTCTCACTGCAAAACTCCAAAAAAGAAAAAAAGAAAGAAACTGGAATGTATTCCATGAATTTATACATATTTATAGTACGTGTATATCTGTCTATATCTTAAATATGTATATAATGTGAATCATAGACAATCTTGCATTTAACATGTTGACTTGGCTGAAAAGTATTTGTATACTTGAACGTGTGTCCCACTGTGCTTTCTAGATAGACTTGCACAAAAATGGGCTATACTTTGAGAAACACTTGAATTTTTATGTGTAGGGAACTTTAAAAAAATATGCCCTCTTTTACCTGCAAAAGCATCACTTTCTGTGAATTAAAGCCCTTTTCTGGCTACATTCATCAAGGGTCCCATATTGTTTGCAGTTGCAGGGGAGGCTTACAAAGATTTAGAGGGAGCAGGAACAGTCTCCTGTGATATAACTGTGCTGTCTGCAGGAGTATTTCAGACTGCTCAGCAAGGTACTTAGTGCATACCTAACCACAGCGTTCACATGCACACCTAAAATTAGCCAAGCACATAACCACTGGGTATAAAAACTCAGTGGTAGGAAAGGTCTTGCCCAATGTCATCTGTGCACACCCATTTTATACTGACTGTACTGGAAACTTTGAAGCCACAAGAAGTAGTTTGTCAAGCAGCATAATTTCTCCTTAGAGTTTCAAATTAAACGTGTCTGGTTAGCCTTTGGCACTACTTTTAAATGGGAAAAGTTATATTTTCCTCCTACCCCCATATGGTTTGCTGTTTCATGCCCTTTTTCCCCTTCTGAAAGGTGTGTTTCTTTTCGATAATGGAAATTCAGTAATCTTCAGATTTGAGGATTCCACCTGCTGGCAAAGGATTGAAGTTACATATGTCCTCAACTCTTCAAGATGTTGTCAAGTATTGTTAATAGCTTTTCAAGCAGCTCAGCAACAGCTGCAACTTGTCCAGTTTATCCATTGCTGAGCCTTTATAAATTAAATATTGCACTGCTCTTAAAAGTTTTGAACAACTAAAGCAGTCATATCAGATTTCTGGATGCTGTTTAAGGATGGAAGTGCATTGGTAGGTAGTTCCACCTTATCAAAGAAAAAGTGGCATTCAGAATCATAGAATTTAACGACCGCTGTTTTGTCACATATGCTCTTTTTATTTTATGTACATTTTAGGAATCTTATAAACTTTATTCTGTTTATGAGTCCACTTGCCTCTGATCTTGTTCCTTTTGGATTTTGGTTGATTTTTTAAGGCATCCTTATCAGATCCTCACTGTAAAAAAAGGGGGCAGAATTGAGTAATGTATCATACAAAACCAAATGGCCGGATTTCCAAATAAACAGCATCAGAACAAGACAGTTGAAATCAGAGCCTTATTTATTCCTCACATTTATTAATTTCTAAAATTCTTAGTACTGTCTTTTTACAGTTACTTTTAGGGCCTCAGGGCACTTTTCTGTCAGCTTTCTATTTTGCGGAATGCTGGTGTGTTAACTGCCTCATAGTAATTTGCTGTTTATATCTTTCTGGGATAAGGAAGTAGAAAAAATATCCATGTTGACTTTCAATTTCCGTTGGTTTTGTTACATTCTTTACCTCTGCTTCCTGAGCCAGAAGAAATCTTTTTCTTAAATTTGAACCCTTTTGTAAATGTCCTGACCAGCACAAAATGTTAGGAAAACTCCTCTGGGACCAGGCATGTGCTGGCAGAGTGATGAAGGAGCACAATCAAAAGGAAGGCTCTTTGATCTAGAGATGAAGTGATTCGGTGGTGGCTTTGATACGCCATTATTAAATGTCATCATCTCAGTCCATCCTGAGTGCTGAAGTGTAAAAAAGGATGAAAGGATGCCAGTTCAGGAACGCTGAGGAGTCCCCGTGGGGGATGTGACCACCCAGGAGTCCTGAGCAGGAGGGGACAGTGAGCACTCAGCAGGGAGTGTGGCAGTCCCTCAGTCCTCAACAGACTGATGTGTACAGGTTACAGCTACATTGTTGATTGCAGCGAGAGGTTTAAAGCCACAATTTGGCTTTCATGGTATCCATTCAAATACAAAGGCGCTGGAAAAGACTCACAACAGAGAGTTACCACTGTACATGGTTTAAGGGGAATTTGATACACCCAGCTCCTTAGTGGAGGGTAATTGTCTTTCTCATCTATCGTATATCTTAGAGATGCCTCTTGCCACTGCTGTTTTTGAAAGCAAAGCAAACATTAGCTTGGTCTATCTGCAGCCAGAGGCAGTGATTGCTGGGGAGAAATTTCCAAGGTCTTGGGAGGTGTTGGGCCTGTCACATGCAGGGGAACAAAGGGGCCTTGAGAAGAGCTTCTGTGAAGACAGATGGGATTTCTGCTCAGTCATCTGTGCAGCCTGCTGCCTCCTGATACTGTAACTATTTTTCCGGTCTCAGAATTTTCTTGTACCTGTTGCACTATCAGGTGACTCTTGCAGAGCTTTTATTTTAGGTGTGGAGAAGAGCAGAGGGGTTCAGTTTGCCTCCTCCCCTGACCACATCCCAGGCGTTCCCGAGCTGCTTTAGTTCATATTGACAGGGGAGAGGGGAGACTGTGATAAACAGTTCCACTCTCTTGCCCACACATGGGTGTCCGGTGCTGTCTGAGATGCCTGAGTTTTCCAAAATACCCTTATGGGCTGACAGACATGATGCAGGGCCTGCAGGAAACCCATTTTTTCCTGACTGGCTGCTGGAAATCAAGTGTGGTGTCCTACGGCCTCTCGAATAGTGTTTGTCCCCTGTGGATGAGCAGCTGAATCGTGTGGGTATTTCCTGAGGAGAGAGTTTTTGTGAGACTTTAAACACTGGGAATCACAGTTAAAAAAATTATTAATCCTGACAGTAAATGAGATCATAATATGAATTTAAAAAATAACAATTCATGGCTTTTTAAAAACAAACAGCAAAACAGTGCACTGGGTATGTAAGGTTTTTGTAGTACAGTGGAAATAAGCTGAAGGAAGGCTCGCTGGCAGAGGCAAGCTCTGATCAGGTCACCAATTCTGCATCTCATAACTGTTGGGAAGGCACAGCATTTCAGTTACCACTCTTTCCTTTAACACACTGTCTTTTGGCACAAGGAACCAGCACACAGTAAATAAGACATGCCTTTTCTGTCTGCCTAATAAATCTAGAGGTAAAAGGCCAGCAAAATAATTTACTGATGTGATAAGAGCGAGTAAGAGATAACTGCAAAGTGAAATTCCATAGGTTGACATATACTGTGCTTGTCTCTGAAAGAGAAAAATTTCCACCGATGGATAGTTTCCCAGGGAGAGTGAAGGTGAAAAAAGAAAACTGCTCAAAAAATAACTGCATGATACAATTTCTGATGGACTGTATTTTGTTTTTGCAAGCAGGGAACTCTTAGATATCCTCAACCAGTTAATGGATGGCCTTGTTATTTTTAACCTATATCCTCTTTTTATTGTATTTTTATTTTTAGTAAAGACAAGTTTAGAATTACCTAAAATATACAAAAACTACTTGATGGAAGGACCCTTATTCCCTAAGTAGATAACTGAGAGTACTTTTTCACTAAGTATAGTAAAGAGGAAAAAAAATACTAACTGTAAAGAAACAGAAATTTATATGTATTTATATTTCAAGATTTATTATATAAAAGTCTTTTGCTGTGTAGCAATGAAGAAAGTGAATCTTTAAAAAACCAGCACATAGCTGAGATGGACTCTGACGGGGCACCTGAAACAGCACATTAATATGGGGATTACATGACACAAATGAGACATCCATATAAATTCGTAGATTTGGGATGCTGGTGCACATTGGTGGGAAATATTTGCAGTGTAAGAGGAGAGTTTACTCTTGCCTCTTTCCCATGTACTCAGGTAACCCTTGGGCTATGGTAACCTTGTAATGTCAGGAAGGAATTATTACAATCCAAATCATGAGTTTGACCAAGCTGCACCATTCCACTCTCATGATGCAAAGTTACTGTGAATGTGTCTTAACAAATCCCCTCATAAATCTGTTTAAATCTGCCAAAATGAGAGAATTGGAAAGTATGATTATGCAAGTATTGCAAAGTATGATTGAATTTGTCCTCAAATTATCGCTCTGCCATTACATTATATTGCATTTTACTATATTATGGGATTATATATATTATTTATTACAAAAATTTGGTCTTCAGCAGTTTGGACAAGTTAGTGATTGGTTCTTGAGATTTCTTTGCTGTAGTATCTCAGGTAATATCCACTAGTCTGAAAATCGATGGCCAGTTAACTTCTTTATTGACCATTGTTACCTGTTCAGCCTAAACTTCTGCAGCACACACAGGCCACATTTATGATTATTTTGAGATCTTGTTTTCAGCTTATATTTCACCTCTTTAAACCTGTGTTAATTATATTCCAATATGCGGGTTCTCATAATAACATGGGAATCTTATAAATAATTATTTCATTAGTATCTGTTGCTTTTAAAATTTTCATTAATAGAAGCACTCGCTCTTTGAAAATACATTCTATTAGTGAAAAAAAGGAACAGCCTGAAGGGTTTGTTGGCTTGTTTGAGGCTTTAATGGAAGAAATAATCACAATGCAGTGCTCTATTTTCATAGCTGGGTCATGGAAGAAAAGAATCAGAGCAGATACACTGTGGATATTTGACATTATTTGTAGGATTAGTGAACCTTTCAAGTGCAGACTTGAAGTGTCACTGGACAACTCAGCTTTACAGCACCATAAGCCACGGAGTTTGTTCACAGCCTCTTTGTGCTGTTGGGTGGAGCACTGAGCACAGCAGTGAAGCATTATTTGCTCCAATACATTGTCATTAAATTAGCACCTAAGGGAGGAGAAACAGCAGCAGCTGAGGTAGACAGCTGTGAAATAAAGAGTCTGTACTCAGTGTGTGCTGTTTGTTTACAATTGTACATGGTGAAATCTGCATCTTTAGGGTGCATATCAGTAACAGAGATAGAGACATCAACCCGTGCTTCTCAGCTCCCAACTACAGCTGCAATATTTTAATCTCTTGTGTACTTTGCATGTTATTTATAGTCAGCCAGTGTAAACCACGCATTTATATATTTGAATGTACATTCAAAGTGGTTGCAGTGGAAAATTAGTGTTCTTAGTTCAGTGATACCATTCCTCAGCACTTAATCAGCTGTTGTTACCTGGGATAAACTGAACTATCACCTTGCTTTGCTAAAACATTTGTCATAGCTGCATGAGTGACTAGACTCCTAAAAGCTACAAGTAACTTTTAAGTAAAGTATATAGGGAACTGAAATAAAAGGCTTGTGTCCTCAGGGTAATGCAAACATCCTTCCATCACTTCCCTGTTCAATTTTCAGTTTAGATATCTATTAATGGCAGTGCTGACTGCTACCTTTCCCTAGTACTGGGTATTGTCCTCTGTAACAATGGCATGTTTTGTTAGGCTCTTGCTAATGTTAGTCTTTGGTTCCAGGCACCCTGCACCGTGCATCCAGTGTACCAGAGCGTGTCTATAACATGGGGATCACTGAGAATGATTTTGCACCCAGGTCTCCCTACAGCTTCTCATATTACCAGGCAAACCAGGTGAGGAAAAGATCATGAACAGAAATAAACATAGCATCACATGGATCATTTATTCATTTTGTTGTCACAAATAATAGTATTTAGATGGTGTTAAAAGGTTTGTTTCCTTGCTTGTTTTCTTTTGAAAATCTGATTTTTAGAAAATGAGGGTTTTACAGTGAAATCTCTTAATGTTTTTACCTCCTTCCAGTGACTTCAGAGCCCAGCTTCAAGTCAGTCGTGCAGCTGGGCTGTTTGCAATCCTGTTGGGTTTGTGAGAATTGGCATCAGGGTAGAAAATGGAAAATCATATTTACAGTCCACTAAGGCAAAGGCTGTGACAAGTCAGATTTTCACCCATCCCACCAGACAGCAGCTCAGTCAGCACATCAGTACCTCAGGGTGGCCAGAGGCCATGCTGCCCAGGCAAACAGAATTAAGCATCCAAAACCAAAGGAAAACAGATGCTTTAGTTTCACAAAGACTTTAGTTTTCACAAGGTAGAGTGGTTCCTTATCATTTCAAATACTCCTGTTGGAACCTGTTTTATCATTACAGGAATTCCAGCAGTACAGTCCTTGCAGTGCCATGGTGTTTCTAAACCATCTAATCATAAATTCTCTTGTTATTTTGACCAGCTTTTCTGGGGGGTCATGGCCTGAATGCTGAGAAAAATAATTGGTTTTCTGCAGGGTTTGTGACACAGCTCTTTACTGGGATGAACCTATTTGAGGGAGTAACTGGGAAATCAACACAGCTCAATAGCAATGCCTCCTGCATGATCAACATGGGAAACTGAAAGTAATTCGGCTTGAGAACAGAAACATTTATTTAGTAAATAACTGTGTATGGAGGGGACAATTCTTTCTTAATTTTAGATTACTCAAGAATGGCTTTTTGTCATTAAAATAAATAGCCCAGCTTTTGAATGGTCAGTGAAGCAGCTCTGGTTCTGTACGGGGAGAGTTAGAAGCATTTACTTAAACACATTTCTTTCTCTCTCCTCCCATCCTTTATCTCACCCATCCTGCAGTCCATAATATTTGACATGAATCCATTCCTTCCAGAAGAGAGCAACAAAAGGAAAACTGGAGGTGACACAGGAATCACAAGAAAATAATACCATTTTCCAGGCAGGGGATGGGGGGAAAAGAGAGACTGAGTGTCCTGTGTGAAAGCTGGGAAAAGCCACAAGGTCTAGTACTTCACAAAAACATTAATTATCCTCAAACAAGAGATAAATATATCCTTGCATAACTTCTGTAGAATAAACAGATATATCCAATGATCTTTGCCTGAGCCTGCTAGTTTCAGTAACCTTTACTCCTTTTGTGAGTCAACTATCACCCTCAGGATCTCCTCAGCAGTGAAATTAAGGGAGTTCAGTCTGGCATCTCTCCTCTAACCACTGTTTCTTCAACTGAAAGCTTGTGTAAACTTCTCTGTTTATCTTAAATTGCCTTTAATATTTCTAAACTGTAACACAGCATGGACATGGAAAATATGGGGCTTTGGTTTATGGGTGTATGCCCCTGTGCTTACTTACATTTTAAAAAATTGGTCCATGACTCTTCTATTTCAAGGCCAGATGGTGTCCCAAGCTGATTTAGTTCTGGAAAGTTTTAAATGGAGTATGGAGTCCAATACAGAGAACAAGAAAAAGGTATAAAAAATTGAGAGGCCTCAAACAACACCTAAAAATGAGAATCTTGAAGTCCTACAAGGAAAGTGGCAGTGGATTTTTTGAGTTTAGAAAAGTTATAAAGCAAGATGATGATCCAGTATAGTCTATCCCCATTAGGTACAGGAATTAAAAATAATCTAAAATTGCAACTGTAATATTGGGGAAGTTATTGAGATGGTGAAATGGTAATTTTAATTTTCTTGGAATATTTTACCATCTCCTCAATTTTTAAGTGTCTAGACAAACAGGGAAGGGCCTATCTCTTTTTACTAGATCCTACCACAAAGTGAACAGGAGTGATAAATAATCTTTTATTAATAAGGTTATTAATAATATGCAGACACTTTAGTATAATATTTTTTTATATCTGACTGATTAACTTTCTCTTGTCTGTAAGACAGCCTTGAATTTCGTTTTAGTAGCAGATGTTGGTGTTAGTCCCCAAGGACTTTCAAACTGAAAAATCTCCATTAATAATCAATCCGTTCATTATGTGGCACAATAGATTATGCAACTATTTTGAGTTCACGACAGAAGACTGGATGCTTCGACTTTGTTTCCTGATGTTTAGACCCTTCATGGGGGAGGTACAAAGAAGTGGGGCAGAATCCCATTTAACGCACAACTTTGGCGGTGTTCACTTTTTGTTTTATTTATTCTGGAAGCACACTGTAGAATTTTTCTGTTTAGGGTTTTTTTGGTTGGTTTCTTTGCTGCTCATGTCCACGCCGTGACCTTACTGTGGCTGCTGTTCTTCTGTGCCCCCTGGAGCAGGTTGCCTCCCCACCCTCTTACACGAATGGCTGGGGCGCAAGGATTGCTTACAGGACGATGGAGGAGAGAACCCAGAGGCAACCTCTGAGGAGACTGGAGGTGTCGCCCCAACGAAACCCGGAGAGGCTGGCGTACGTGTCCCACGATTTTCACTACGACGGAGGGATTTCCGCCGGATTCTCCGTGAGGCACGGGGACAGCGTGAGATCCAGCAGGACCGTGCCGCCCCGATACGCCCGCTCCGAGATCGTGGGCTACGCCCTGCGCGACTCCCTGCACAGGGGACGCTCCTTCAAGAGACAATCCCGCGGGGGGGCTGCCAGCGATGCTGTGCTCGATGGTGGCTACCCCAGCCCCGCTGTCCCTCTGTACCACCAGCCTGGCAACAGCCGCAGCATGACCAACCTTCTGGAGAAGGAAAACTACCTGGCCTCGGAGAGCGCGGTGGGACAAGTGAGGTACCCGACCGCATCCCGCTTAGCTCAGAACAGGCAATCCGTGAGGTCCAGCTTCTACCAAAGCGCCTTCAGAAACACACAGAGTAGGAGGGAAGTTTCCCAGCCAGCTTCAATAGCCAGTGTCACTGCAGAAACGGATGGGAAGAGGGTGCCAGTGACAGCTGCTGTGGCCGCAGCAGGGAGAAATGGTTTCCTGCAGAGCGAACAAGCGACCCTCAATGGATCTCAGCTCGGGTAAGCACAGTGCAGGACCTGCTTTGGCTCTGGGCTCTCACAGCTGACAGGAGCGTGTTTGTTTAGAAAGGGAAAGTAAACTGATAGCTTGTGGTTCAGCAGCCAGTGATGCCTTAAATGGCTACCTAGAAACAGAGACTAGACAGGAATAAAAGAATAAAGGAGGGATTGATTGGAAAGGCCTTCAGAGGTACACTCTGGGCTCCAGAGGCTCCTGCCTCAGTGCATCCCAAAATGGACAATGACAGCTCACGAGTTCTTCACACTTTGATATCAGCATCAATTCACCAACCAGAACCCAGCCAAGGATGGAATTTCCCCAAGCTTTCCCCCTCTCCCCAAGATGAAGGTTTACAGTTCTTGGGCCTAGGACAGTCTGGGTGTCCTTGGAGAACAAGCTGGAGAGGCTTTGTTGTGTCTGTGTGAGCATGAGAGAACAGCACTGAACAAGCTGCAGGAAACTTGAGAGTTCCACTAGCAGTGCAGGATTTGAAAAACATAAAAGTTAAAACCTAAGGCATCACCAGCACCGTGTATGGAAGATCAGTGCTGAGGATGCAGAAAGGAGATTGGCTTTTAAAAATACACTTCCAATGGAAGTGGATTTCCAACAGAGGAAAAGGGAGAAGAAGTGTTTGTGTATGTACACCTCCTGCGGAAGTTTGGGACCCCTTTTGCTAAGAGTTAATCAATTTTATAAGGAGACATAAAGTAGTCACTGAGTAATTTATAACCTAAGTCACAATACACAAAATTGTGTTGGCAGATTTTGTGCTCACAAAAACACATATGATATCAACACTGGTTCCCATGAGAATAGGTCAGAAATCTACCAGTGGAGCAGCTTTTGGCAGATTAACAATTTCCAGTTAAAAATCCTTCATAGTTTCAAGGACACCTCTTAGTTTTTATAAATTTCAGGTAAAACACAGACAGAAATCTCTCAGCTCTGTAGAGCCCATCCATCCTTAGAAGAAATACGAACTGCTCTGAATCCCAGGACCACAGAGCTTCTCACTGCCAAGAGATCCCACATGCTCTGAGGGAGTTATCTTAATTTGAAACTCTGTTATCTCCTTGCTGGAAAATCCCAAATCTGCCCCCAGACTACAGGAAGATTGTTTAAAATACTGGAAAGGGTGGTTTGGGATTTTTTCCCAAAATTACTTCCCCCACCAAAAATTCCTTTCCAGAGAAGATTTGAGACTGTTTAAAATCAGTTCCATTTTCAAAAGAGAAATGTTATTATTCTGAATTTCCCCTCAGGAATTCTGAATGTTCCCAGAACTGTTAAGTTTCAGTGAACAGAACAAGCCACTTGGTAGACAGGAGATTGTTAGTTGCATGTTTATTCTGGTTTTTGGTTTTGTTTCGTAATTCAAATAGTATCCTAAAACTTCTCTTCAAGTTAATCACAGTGTAATTTACAAATGTTATTAAGAAATTACTCTAACTGTGTAGCCACTAGGTTCATTTTTCTGAAGACCCATCTTTCTTCTTTTTCTGAGTTGGTTACTGTGTGAGAAAAGTCATCATCTGATAGCACTGCTATGTGCAGATCAGGTGGTTTTTTGTTGTCAACTACATCTTGTGTGTTATGATTGTATTTACAAACATATATGGTATTATGCTTGCTTCTGGTCTGGATTGAAATTTTCACCTCTCTGGGTGATGCAGGACTTAAGAGATCTGGCATTAATTATGTTGACTTTTACATATTTAGTCTTTGCAGCAAGTAAGTCCAAAAAAAACAGCTGAGAGCTCACAACAGCTAAAGATTTGAGAGTAGTAATGTTGAAAAGAGGTACCTGGGAGGATTTTGTTTTTCAGTAAGACAATTTAAAAACATGTATCCCATTGATTTAATAATCTGCTTAACTTTTGGCACATTCTTGAATGCATTTCTGAGCCACAACCAACAATTTTTATCTTTAATTACACGTAGGAGCAATTTTGGCTTTTCTTGAATTGTTGTATAAGTGGCTTGATTGAGACCATGTTAACTCAGATGGAAGATTTGTTATCTGTTGGAAATCTTTGTGACAGCCTAATTCCTTAATTGCAAGTTTTTAGGTTCAGTGTTTACTGGAAGGTTTCTCAGTTCAAGAAGTTTGTACTCCTCAGTTTTCTTGTAATTTCTCTTATTTTAAGGTTGTATTTATATGATATTGCTACCTTACCTGTTGCTCCCTTAGTAATATAAAGGGGAAAAAAAATAAGGTTGTCTTTGGAGTAATTGGATTTTTCCAGAAATTTATAAGGTTTTTTTATACAGGTCACAATTTAGGTCTTTCCAAGACAATTAAGAAAATGTAAAATAGTAGTGTAAGGTTAAAGAGAAGTAGTGGACAGCATTTGAAACGTATATAAAAGCATTTTCAAACTTCCTGTGAAAGGATTAGCTCATGCTATGAAAGCAAAGTAGAAAAAAATCAGAGTACAGGGATGCTATCTCTGTATCTTCTGGTGAAGTGAATCAGTTAAAAGCATTGTTATGGTGAAAAGCTGAGGAAAGAGATTCGACCTGAAGCTGTCTGAGAAATGCCTGCTTGCAGAATCTGACCTCTAAATGTGCTGAGAGCTACCACAAAGTGATTATGTGTGTATATAATTCTCACAATTGTTATATTTTGGCAATTAAGGTGAAGTCAGAACCTGTCAGATCATTGTTCTGTTTCACAGCCTTTGCCTGGCTGACCATTTGTTTGGAGTCACTTCATGTGCCAATCAGCCACCGAGCTAATTCAGTTTGCCTGTAAATACCTTGAGGGTGGGAATGGAATGATTGCATCAAATTCTATTTTGACAAGAGTTTGGGTGCTGCAGCATTATGAATATCACTGAGGGTCCAAGATGGGACTGCATCCTTTGTTGCTGCCAGATACAACATTAGGGAATGTTATTTTTATCTCATAGAGAGCAATCCAAGTATGGCAGGGCACGACAGGAGAGAAATCCTCTGCCTGCTGCATGGAGGGATCACTGTGGAGGGTGAGCTGCTGTCAGTCTCAGGGCAGAGCTGCACCCCAGTGATGCCAGAATGATTTTTTGCTTTTTCTTTTATACCCCTCTTACATACTCTTTTATATAGTTATGTATATTGTTAGTGCTTTTAGCCTACATACTTGTAACTTTCCAAACCTGATAACTTAGCTGAGACCCACTGTGCTGTTAAACCAAGACACCAAACAGTCTGGAAGCCCCAGACTCCAAGGTCCTCTCCAAAACATATTTTTGTAAACTAAAATAGGCCCATCAAGAGGAGAAAGTTCCTCAGAGCGGGGGATTCACTCAAGCCTCTCATTAGGGAATATTTCATAAATATGTTAATTTTGCAAGGCCTGTATTGTGTGTATTTTGGTGTGGTGGTGGCATCACCAGCACCTAGAAATGCATCCCCTGTTCATGTGTCCATCTCAGCCTGGCAGTGACTCCTGATGGACTTTTACTACTCTGGCACACCCTTGGCTTCCTGAGGTTGAGTTCCCACGTAAATTGTCTTGTGTGCCCTGAGGGGTGAGTTCATGCAGAAGCCCTGACCTTGGGAAGTGGTCTTAGTCCTCCTCAGCTGCTGGTCAGTGAAATGACACAATTTGGTACATCAGAGATGTCTGCTGCTCACAGAAGGGGACTGAATTGGGTCAAATGCTCAAAAATTACTGCTAACAGGTAGACATGATCACATGTGCACATTTATAACATGGTCTCAAAACCTTTGCTAATTTAAGAAATGTAACTAAAACCCAAGATTGAAAAGCCTAATTTTCAGTTGCACTACAGAGTAAAAATAAGAAATATGATCTGGCTAATTTTCCATATTTTCTTTCCTGAGCATTGTTAATTCCTATTTAATATTTTTGCTTAGTTAAAAGAAAAAAAATTAAAGTTTCAACTTAAGTTATTTCCCAGGCACTCATTTTAATATAAAAGACAATTGTGTTAAAATTTCTAACCATAGATTCATTTACTGAGATAAGGAAATCATTCTGATTCTGGGAGCTCTACAGTAGGGAGTTATTGCCAATTACTTCTTGTTTCACTGTGGTTCACAGACTGCCCTCTCAGTGGCAGATCTGCTACTACAAAACTCTCTTGATTTAAAAAAAAATTAGAATGCTCATATTCTTGTCAACTTTTTTATCTCCTTTTTTTTTTATCTGGGTGCAGCATATTTGAAACCAAAAGTAAATAAAAAGTCTTGGGAGCATAACCACCTGTCCCAGAGCTAATGTACCTGATTGTGCCATTAATTGTTTTATGTTCCATTTACTGGGGGAAAAAATGTGTTTGGTGACCTCTCTTTGCATTTTTTTTTTAATTTGGTTGTCTAACACAATCATCATTTAAGCAAACACGCTGGAAGTTGGAAGGGAAGTTTAATACTACCACAGCCTTTCTACATACTGTTTAATGGGTGGTATTCTTTTTTGTCCCACCTGAAAAAAAGGCTTTGCCCATCTATTTCAAACTAGAACAATTTCTGTCATTTGAAAAAAGCAGATACTGAGTCCTGCATAGTCATAATCTGGGAACTAAGACACTGACGAAAGGCATAAAGGCAAATATGAAAAAAACAATCATCACACTACTGAGGAAACATCAAGGTATCTTCATGGTCAGTAATAGTCACTCTGCTGTGGTTATGGCCTTCTTTTGATCTTCATCCATTTCTTCATCCTTCCTTTCACATCCAGTCCTTCACCTACTGATAGAAGCATCCACTCATATTCCCATTTTGTTATTGGAACTTAAAACATGATTTGCTTTCTCCAGAACCACACTTCTGTTTATGACTTTCTCTTCCCCCCAGAAAATCAGTATCTCTTAAAGCTATTATGATATTTTCTGCTACTGGAAAGGAAAAAAAAAAATCTAAGAAAATCTAGAATTACATGAAAAATGCAAAAAATCCTGGTTTCACAGGAATGGTAATTTTTGTGCAGTGTTGCTTCACTGGGTTTTTCTCTGTGTGTAATTTTAAGGAGCCCAGAAGTGGAGATGACGCTGGAGCGTGCAGTGAACATACTGAAGAGTGAAAATACACAGCCCACACCCAGGATCCTTGCTGCAGTGACTTTCATACAGCATGAGTGCTTCCAAAAAGCAGAGGCCAGAAGAAAAGTAAGTAATTATTTTTAGGCCAGTTACAATCAGGTAGAGAAAATGAGATTCCGTCCTTTATGGCACTATTTGCCAATATGAAAAGAAAGAAGGCAGTCCAAGTAACCTTACAGGATACTGATGTTAGATATTTTCCCTGGAATTCATTCATTTATGTGTTTTTCTGCAGATTCTTTCGAACCCACTCAGTGCATGCCCACTCAGTTTGCTCTTTTTCAGGCCAAACAAACTTAATTCTTTCAGCCTTTATAAATCAGGGAGTCTGAACTTTTTGTCAGTATAGTTGCTCCTGTCTCTCATTTTTGACTGGAATGCAGAAATATTCCCAAGAAAAGAAAATTCTGAGAAGAGTGCAAACTTATCCAGTAACTAGGGGTAATGTGCTGAAACAGCACACCCATTAGCCAAAATATTAAGGACTTGCTGGGACTGTGCACATGCATTAGTTCATTGTTAACCAAATTTTTAAGTCTCTTACAAGAAACTTGTTAAGTCTCTTACAAGTTTTTTGAAAGGGTACATTAAAAATATCTTCATCTTCCTTTTCTTTAAATGTCACTACTGAACACAAATATGTCTGTCCTGCTGAACAGTTCTGTACACTAAAGTGTAAGGTGATCATTTATTCTAACAGCTAAAACGCATCATTACACCTACTTTGGTTTGTAGTATGCTCAGTAATCCCAGCCTTACCTCCATCATCATGTGCATGCAGTCCAGCTCAGCGACAGCCAAACATCTCCCAGTCCTTTGGACTTCCTGTAGGGCATGTCAGAGTCAGTATTGGAAGAAAATACCAGGACAAGTGGCAACCTTAACTTCAAACTGAGGACAGAGCTTCAGAACTGAATGTTTGGAGGTGGGTTATTATACAGACCTCTCTCTGGCAGCTTCCCAGGAAAACAAGGGGCTGAGTAAATGTGTTCAGATTGGAGCAGTCAGCCTGAAGCCACCTTCTGTTTCCCTGTCTATCCCACATGTCCTATGATGAGCTTTTCTGTTTGGTGCCTGTCAGACTCGTTCACGTTGGCATTGTCTTGTGTCCCTTTTTAGCCTTTCAGCCTGAATTCTTTGTCTTCAGTGCTTTGTTCCCTGATATTTGAGAGTTCGTGGGTCTAGTGGCTCTTCCTTTTTTTGTGAACTTGTGGTCTCAGTATTTAGGTAAATTTTGTCTACTAATGAAAATTTAGAAGGACTGGTCAATAGCTGTTGTGAATTCTCAGCAAATTAGGTTGAAATAGCACTTCTTTTACGAGAGCTATAAATTCCTTAGAATTACTGACAAAAAGTCTGCATAAATATTTTTAGAAACCAAACAACTCCAGTGTTGGTGTCAAAAGGGCTGATCTGCTGCAGCAAAACAGGCTGATGTGCTTTCAGCATGCTCTATGCACCACTGCCTTCAAGATACATATTCCTGTGTTTTATTCTGCTGACATTTTCAGGGTGATTGCAGGGGGAATCAGATCAGCAGAGCAGGAGCAAGAAACTGTGCCTTTTGTACAGGTGGATGGGAGGAGAGGCTGCCAGGCTGTGTAGTTTACTGCATGAAGAACAAAAGGTTTTGTTTACATTCCATTTCTTCATGTTGCCAACACCTGCCTGTTGTATTGAACTCTTTTTATCATTAAACTCTGGACTGTTTAAGACAGTTGTATCAGATTTCTGAGTCTTTCATGTGCTGTTGATTCTGCACAAGGGTGAGTTTGTCCACAGAACCATATGGCATTTTGAGATGCTGGAGGAGACTGTTGGCAATTGTACATTAATGGAAGGTACTTTCCACAGTAAATTCATTCCTGAGTCAGCTAAGGCTTGCTTATATCCTATCACAGTTTATATGGGATTCCTCATTCATCACAACAAACTATTTGTTTCCATGCAGCTACTGTAAAATAACATATTTTAAGTTCTTCATTCTTTTGGGGCCAAAACCTCATTTTCTGAAGATTTAAACACTGAAAAGTAGTCTTTGCTAAATGTGAGTAGTTCAGTAGACAGATGGCTTACAATGTTTCATGGTTTACATTTTGATGCTTTATTTTACTTTTTCCTTCATGTGGCACAGTTAAGAAGTATTAAGTATAATGTATTTATTTTTAATACACTTTCAATACATGCACTGGGAATACTGTCTTTTCATCAGGCTGGCTGCTGAGGAAAAAAAACCTGTTCATAAATGTTCCAGAATTAAATCTCAAGTATTCACTTCACCTACCTGGAAGCTAAAAAGCAGAGTGATTAAATGTCTTGTCAGAGAGTACAAATCTGCAGCAAAGCTGGAAGAGATTTAGTATCCTTTTCTGATATTAATTATGAAAACATGTTGCCTCCCCTAGTTGAGGATTTTAAGCATTAGTCATACAGAAGCCCAGAAGTTAATAGTCATGTCCAAATGATTAATGATCTGTGCTTCAAGTGTCTCAAATAGGAGCAAATGAAAGAAGTCCCTATAACTATTTAAACATTTGCTGGGTCAGGGGGA
The DNA here is from genome assembly GCA_013400515.1 of Erpornis zantholeuca. Lineage (NCBI taxonomy): Eukaryota > Metazoa > Chordata > Aves > Passeriformes > Timaliidae > Erpornis > Erpornis zantholeuca. The sequence goes on along the minus strand of VZTN01007773.1, from coordinate 15,785 downwards.
GAGTGGAGTTTGTCATTTACGGCATTTAACTATTCTCTGCTGTGTTTTGCTTTCCTCACAGGTCTTCTCACTTGGTGGTATCCCCAGACTTCTACAGCTCCTTGAGGTTCAGAATGAGGACATTCAGCGGGCAGCATGTGGTGCTCTGAGAAACTTGGTGTTTGAGGACAACGACAACAAACTGGAAGTGTCAGAGCAGAAAGGGATCCCACTCCTGCTCCGCCTGCTCCGGCACACCAGGGATATAGAGACCAAGAAGCAAATCACAGGTAGTGTTTTCTCTGCAGTCAAGCATGAAGGGCTTTAAGTAGTGCGAAAGCTTTCAGGGAGAGGTACAGGATTGTTTACTTAAGCTCGTGTTTAGTGACTAAATACAAAACCATTGTCACCTACTCTAAGCAATTCCCGTAGGGTAAAATTCCAAGGTCCTTACTCAAGACCAGTCTTTCGGTCAATAGCAAAAGATTAGGAACTGCAGCTTCCCCTCTTAAAACTTCTTCAGAAATTATGAGTCTGCTTGCAGGAAGCTTAAAGTCCTCGATATTCCACAAAAGAAAGTGAGGCTCCCTAGGGGTGCCTGGGACCGTAATTAGTGCCTGCTACTTACACAGCAGCTCAGCCTTCATTTTTGACTCTGTGCTGACAGCACCTACTGGAAGATTCCTTGTTGCAGAGAGTCACCCAGAACTGTCATGTGTCGTGGATAGAAAGCAGTTGTTTTATTCCCCATGAACTCCACTGACCCAGATTCCTACTCTGAGCTCTCCCACTCTGAGCTGTTTACACCCGAGTCTGTCTCCTCAGATCTGTGACAAGCAGAAAGCTCTGCCACAGCAGCAGCGTGCTTCCTTTGGGGAGAATTCATCCAGGACAGCCATTTGACTGCAGAGATCACACAGCACTGTCAGTGGAGTGACTGGCATTCTGGATTCTGTTTTTGCAGTAGTTCTTGCCCTTTTATTTCAATGACCTTGAGGAAGAGCAGTTAATTAGCAGGGCCCATTGCAAATTTGAAGGAAAAGCCCTTTGGATCAAAAATCCCATATTATACCTCTTGTACTTCAGTATAGCAGGAGAAATGGTGGGGCAGAATGTCCAGCATTACTCACAAACAAACCTGTGGTTGCTGCCTGTTGGATTTGCAGCAGCCAGTTAAGAAGCACCCACTTCATCCCTGCAGTCCTGCATGTCCATAGTGTGTCTCTTGGAATTCCACTGCTTGTGACCCACATTCATTCTGATCAGCATGCAAAGGAAGAGCAGGCTTATATTTTATAAATGGAAAACATGAATAAATGAATGGGGATTTATTTCAAGTGATCCTTAATGATACCAGGAAGTAAATCTATGAAGAGAACAGTGCATGAAAAGATACCAAAGGTGTCAAACAGCCCTGTCTTGAAGCAAAGACACGTCAAGACCTTCTGTAATTCTGCATTCTTCAAAGTATTTGAACCAATCTTCTCCCTAAGCTGGAGAACAAAGCTTTGTATTGTTGGCTCTTTTTAAACTCAGTTCTACAGCTCTGCAACAATTAAATGTTTTAAAGCTTTTCACACTCATCAGTTGCAGAATTGGGTCTCGTAGTAATTTGTTGTAGAGTGTGTTAATGCTCAGTGCTATTACAGACCAGTGAGGGAATCAGTGAAAGTGGTGGTAGAGTGGTCAGAAAGCCAATGCTTTTTCCTTGCTAGAAATTTCATCCTTTCTGACAAAAGTGTTGACTGTGCATGATAACTCACACTTATATTGTGAATATTACTGTCTTCCCCTTTGCCAATGTGGAAATTGGTAAAGGGGCATCTTCTTTCTGCAATTACTGCTGTGACTGAACATGAATATTTACTCACAAAGCAAAGAAGACACCAACAAAACATTTATGCCAAGCAGGATGATGTAGCTTGTGTAAAGCAAAATATTATGATGTGCTTTCATGCCTATTGGTTGGAAAGGATGGCTTTAAAAATACACCAAGAGAGAAGTATTTCTTGCTTTGTTCAAGACCAAATGTGCAGCCAGGAGGAACCTTAGTGAAAATGCCACTAGGCAATAATGTTTGCCATCACTTGAACAATTCTTCCAGGTCCCTAGCAAGCTGCAAGGAGCCTACAAGAGCAAGGGGCAGTCTGGGTGAATGAATTCACCTCTTGCATTGCCTTTGACTTCCCACAGGACTAGTGGAATATCATAGCTATGAATGCAATCTCACTGCAGTTGTAACACTTCCAGGGAAAGGTTAATGTGGAAGATTCAGCCTTCCACCAGCCAGCACCAGAGGCCCATTTCTCTTTCCACATCATACATATTACTTGCCTATTTTGACTGTAAATTAGGGACTTCCAAATGTGTGGTATGATATTCAGCTCAATGTCTTTCCCCATAAGGGATTAGTAAAATCATCTTGGTACCTGATAATGCCTCATTGAACTGCAATGAAAGACTCCTGGCCAAGGATTGAAAGCATGCAATAAAGTAAAGCTCAGCAGAGGGAAGTTATTTTGTTTCTACTGCTGCGTGGAAAGCATGGTAGCAAAGCACTCTACCTGACAGAAGTATATGAAGATAAGGAAATTTCAGGAGAGAAGGAAGTTAAAACTCTGAGACAGAAGTTTTCTGATACTGTACTTCATTACCTGTCAGAAATATAGTACTTGTGCACATGAGATAAGTAAATCTCAGGTTTAGAAGCTTATCTTTAAAGATCCCTGGTTTATTAATATCAGCAGCATTAATACAGACAAGCACCTGCCTAACATTAATCCATATTTTATCAAATGTTCCCAAAGAATACTTTGATGGCCTGCATTTTCTTCAAGACCTGGGCTGAGGAATACAGACTGAGCCCAGCATTGTGCCTTGTGTTGTGCCATGAAAAGACAAAAGCAAGTGTGTGGAGATCAATGCTGATTACAGCACGTGCTGTGACTGCCTCACCATCTGTGAACTCACAAAAAGCACCAAATCACTGCCCCTACCAAAGCAGCCTTGTGCTGATGACAGGAGTTTGAAAGCTGCTCTGGACCAGTCTGCCTGATGCCCCAGTGCAGAAAAGAGCTGCCCAGTTTCTCTGGAGTTTCTGTACTCATATGATTCCTTCGTAGAGGGAACAAGACCGAATTTGCTAGCTTCACAAAATCATTGATAACAGGTAGAGTAAAGGAAACAGAGGCTTTGTCCTTTCTTTGGCATACAGACTACTTAGAAATCGCTTAAGAAAAGAGTGAGGTTACACCTTAGTAGGAAAGGATGTCATTTGGAGACATTGCAGGAGCTAAGACAGGATTGGAATTTTATAGTATATGGAGAGCATGCTGAGGAACAGAAGGTAAAATGGCTGTGGCATGAATAAAACAAAAAAAATTTAGCTTTTGAAAGTAAGCCAGATGAGCCTCCAGGGAGTAGCTAACCTCCTGATCTTGTTAGCATGCAGCATAAATGAAAGAAAAATTTTTCCTGCGGGGAAGATTACAGCACAAGCAGAACTGTCATTAAAAGAAATGTAAATTTAAAAGCAGACCCCACCCATTTTTCCAAATAACCATCTAAGGGAAAATTATGCTCCTAAGAATACGTTACAGCATCAGTGCGAGGAAAGAATCCACTCCTAAAGACATTTTCTAGTGTGAACAAATTCATCCACACCCAGAATACCACTGAGAGAATCCTTCTGAGCCCAGAGACACAGTGCCTGTGGGTAAAGGTAGGGGTTTTGCTGGAAAATTTACACTGAGAGCAGTATCTCAAATTCTCTTCTGACAATTATAAGTATCTGCCTGTAATTCCAAATGCATTAGTTCTTTTTAAAAGTATATTCTGNGAAATTAAATTCAAAGTGCAAGGAGATACAAAAGAAACATTTTTGTTGTTGTTGTTGTTGTGAGCTGATGAAAGGAACATTCACTAATACTCTGCCAGTGTGTGGAGGAGGAGGTCTGTGAAACTTAGAGCAGCAAGCTGGAGAAACAATGAATGTCTTTGTAGTGGAAAGCAGAAATATGTGTAGTTTTCCAGGGGAAGAGTACTTTAAAAAGAATCATTGTCTGTTGGAATAGAACATAATGGAACCTGATAAGTTCTACAAGATTATATTTGAAATTTGTTTTGGAGATTGTGAATACACAAGATTTGTAGCATTCCTTAATGATT
>VZTN01007773.1:0-11126 GCA_013400515.1 Erpornis zantholeuca | reverse complement strand
TTAAGTCTTTCAAAGTGCAGAGGAGTCTTTTTGCTGCTCTGATTTTACTGTGCATATTCCAGGTTTGCTGTGGAATCTGTCCTCCAATGACCAGCTGAAGCACTTGTTGGTTAGAGAAGCCCTGCAGACACTGACTGAAGCTGTCCTCATCCCCTACTCAGGCTGGCCAGACAGAGATTACCCAAAATCAAGTGTTCTACCCGACCCTGACATCTTCTACAATGCCACAGGATGCCTGAGGTGAGCACTCAGTCTACAACCACCCAAAGCAATGGTGATGATAAAACTGGTCTGCACAGTTATTTTTGGATAAATTCATAGAGTTCATCTCAAGCCACAATCACTTCTTGTCTAAGTAGATGACTTGGAAAGGGGCATGGTTCCTACAGGCACATGAAAGTGCTTTCAGTTGCTGCCAAAGATGCTTATTTGGACTTATCATAATCTATGCCTAAACTGATTAGGAAGTGAAAACTCATTTTTTAAACCAGAGTAAGCCCAGTCCAGCCTTTTTCACAAGTTCAAACATATTGCAGCCATGGGGAGGATGAATAAATTTACAGTTGTGTATTTAGTACTGCAGTCTGTTCATGGACACAGTAGCAGTTACTACAAACACCAAAGGCCTCAATGAACACACCTCTAAATGGCTGAAGTATAAAAATCACATCTTCAATAAAAACACCTCTAACAGTCTGTAAAACAGGGGCCCTTTGTGTTTGTGAGTTCAAAGTCATTGCACGTTGAGTAAGTTTACACATTTAAAAATGTATGAAAGGACATAGTTTGAACTAAGGAATAATGTCCTACTGCAAAGGCATGGCCTGAGGTTTAAACTCCTTCTAGCCAAGTGCAAGGAATTAAGTTTGGAATTTGGAGGCTGGAAGCTGCCCAGTTTTGCCTCCCACATCCCTGCTACTCTAACATGTCCTATAGCAGAGTAGTTGCATGTGTATTGCACTGATTTTTCCTGTGCAAACAGCTCTATTTCTGATTTGTGTGGTTTCAGAAGATAAATCAATTGTAAGATATACCAAATACTCAACAATAATGTACCTTTTTCTGCAGGGCCTCGTGTCAGCCCACTAACTACTAAATAACTTAATCTCTAAGTAATAATTAACTTTTATTTACTCTGATGACTCAAAAACAAATACAAAGAAACATTAACCACCCATAATAAAACCTCTCTAGCTAAGGCTAGTGGTGTTGTCTAGGAAATGAAGGAGGTTGTCTTTTTTCAAATTAATTATCCCAAGCTGCATTTGTGCAGAAACCAGTCTGGCTGCTCCTCTCTTGGTGTTTGGACTCTGGAACAGCCTCTTCCTTCCGAGGCAGCCGATGGGGGCACAGATCATTCTCAGGTTTAGCTTGGTGTTGCTCTTCCTGAGCTTGTTTCAGCAGAATGACACAACTTGTTATGTGACAAATAAGGCATAACAGTACCTGAGTTCTTCTAGATGAAAGTAGATTCTGGGCTTAACCTCTCTCTGGAGACGAAGCCAGTGTTTGGGGCTGCTCTAAAGCTGCAGTGAGCTCTCCAGCCTTAATTCAAAGTCTCTAAAACTGCCTGTATGTAGGTGCTTAAGGGTGCATTACTTATTTTAAAAATATGATGCCCATAGTCTAGTTCTTCTCATTTTTAAGAACTTCAACACTGAAAATTATAAATAGAACAAGAAGGGCTTGAAAATTCCCAGGTAGAGATGATCTGCAGAATTGCCACATACTTTCTAGCACAGAATAGTTTTTTAATGAGGCTTACCTATTTGTACTGGCCAAAAAGGTGAGATTTTTAAGATTAATCAGTTTTCATCTCTTTTCTGGAAATTGACACACCTCCCAGATTAGGTCACTAGAAATATTCCTTCCTTCTGTATTAAGAACAAAAAAATCTCTGCATAAGCAGAAAGAAGAGCACACCACAGAGTAATAAAAGTGTGAACTGAGGGAATGATGTTAGTTATGAATATGTTTAAAGAGTACACTTATTTGCCAGAATTTAAATCTGTAATTAGTCTTCCCTTTTGTAATGCTAACATGTTTGTTGGGCATGTCGATAAAGTCTATAGCCTGCAGCTTCTATTAGAGGGTAAAAATAGTACTTTGAAGTGCAATACATTATGCATAGTACAGTACTTAGTTGCAGGAGAATGCCAGAACTTCTTTTCAAAAATTTCCATACAACTGTGGACTGAAAGGGACACCCACAGCCCAAAGCTAGCACTGGCATCTGGTGGGGGCATAGGCACTGCACCACACCATTACCAAATTATAAATCAAAGCTTCCTTCATCCTCTGTGACAAAACAGCAGCAGGAGAAGGGAGTCCACATCTAGCAGATGATATTTCAGGTACTTCTAAGCACTGGAATGAGTGCATGACCAGACCAGTCCCCAGTTACTGCCAGAAGTATTGTGAGGTCCTGGATCTCGGCGCCTGCGTCAGTGCATGCAGTCACTGATAAGGAAGTCTGACATTAGTAGGATTTGTTTATCCCATTCTCTAGGTCTGCATTTTGTCTTAAAACTTTGTCAGAAGCACAGCTTTACAGAAACTGCAGGTCACAAACTTAGTAAAAAGAAGCTGTGTACACCTCAGAATTCTGCATTAGCAGTTAGAATAAGTAACAGCATTGTTTGGTTGTGAAGTGTGATAAAAAGCACTCTGCCTGAACAGAGTAAGCCAAATGAACAGATTGATTCACTGGTTGCCTGACGATAAGCTGAACGAGTAAAATTGGTATATTAAACTATCTAGAGGAATTTTACAGATATTTCTAGACAAGTCCTGATGGATTTCAGAGGTAAAGTCATTTTTTCTTGGCCTGCAAGTCTTATACATAAAAGTTCTGCCTCCAGTTCCAATACAAATGGATAAAAATCTTCAAGATATTTCCCCATACTCATCTGAGCCTGAAAGGATAAGATGCCAGCAGCATGTAGAATGCATGGTTTTGAATATTATTTATATACACAGGTGAACCTCTGGCATGACTTTTCCTTGGAAAGGAAGGCTGAGTGGAAGGCTGTTTGTATCACACCTCGAAAGCTGATAAAGAACTGGTTCCACTTTTATCTTGAAATACCTTTTCCCAAAACTTCTGCAGTGCTGAACTTTCCAAAATTTATACATAGCCATCACATTTTCTCCTGCAAAACATTTAATTTAAGTGCTGAAGCTAGGAGGAGTGAAGGCAGAGTCTTCCTTTTTAATTGCTCTGTAACAGAAGCATCCTGTGCCCCTTTGTACTCTAGTTTTTCAAGATCTTCTAGACAACTGTCTCCAGGAAAGTCAGCTAACTTCTCTGTTCCTGGTTCCTCACCCAGTAAATTAAAATTCAGCCTTCCTTTTTCATTATTATTGTTCACACTTTGTCTGTCCCAGCTCCTGTTTGAGCTTCTTGCGAATTGCACATGGAAAGCTGTATTTGGAGGAAATTATATCATTGCACTTCAGCCCAGGAGGCTGCATAAACATCTGCTTCCATTTACTGTGGAGAGAAGCAAAGGCAGAGCTCTCACGGTGTGTTGGAAAGCTCAGACTCATAAAGGCAGCTTCTAAGAGAGAACGTAAAACAAATGACTGATGATAACAAGTCTTTGATGTGGCTGATGACAAGCAAGGCCTCTTGCATAGCATTGCCATTCCTTTAAGTTTATTTTCATCCATTCTTATCTTCTCTTGCCTCCTCTTCAGTTTATCTGCTCCCCCAATTCCTGAAAGGAATTTCGTTACTTCCAACAAGCAGCTTGAAGCTTGGTGCCTCTAGTTACTAGGTAGATCCCAGATACCTTCCACTCCTTGGTGAATTTTTGAACTATGCAAGGCATGAAGAGAATAGATTTTCCCAAAATGTTGTCTGGTAGTTGAATTAAATTCACATTACCAGTTTTAGCAGAACGAGTCCCAGGAGCAAAATCCTTCTTCTTATCAGTTAAGTGGACCATTCACAGTGGTTCAAGAGCCTTTTCCAACAGTCAGTGTATGACTCAGTGTTGGCTTAGAGGGAGTATCCCTTTCATTTGGTGCCATTTATCAGCTAATTGAACATTTATTATCATCATTCTGCTTCTTTCAAAGTCACACTTGGTTTTACTGTGTCGCATTTTTTTGTACTTACCTCACAACTCTGGATCAAAATAATATTTCCAAACAGGAAATTAGCTGGTCTTCCCTACATGCCACAGGTTTGTGGGCAAAGAGCTAATTTGATTACAGGTGTGGTTGCAGCATGCATGTATGCAGGAGGGGACAGAAGCAGCAAATGGCACAGTTTGAGCATGTCACCAGAACTGCCACAGCTAAGCATGCCAAAAGTCAGGGATTTTTCATAGGTAGGTGCTGCCAAAATGTGAGTTCTGAGTCATTTAGAGGAGAGAATCCCCACAAGCAGCAATCTCCCTAAGGCTGCGTTCTCCTCAAATCCTGGGAAGCCAAGATTAAGTCAGTTTTGAAATTCTCTAAGCAAAATGTCTCTGTTGTTTCAATAAAAAAGGTATTTAAATTGACATTTCTGCGACACTTCTCAGAAAGATTTATTTTTTTACCAATCTAATAATATTTTTATTTTCTGGAATTTCTCAAGCTTCAGTTAGCAAACTTGAGCTGTTGGGTGAGGGATTCCCTGCAATGCTCTTCTCTAACCCTGTTCAGAGTAAGGTGGCTACAGCTGTGTTTGGATGTGTGGGACAGCAGGAGCTCTTCCCTTCCCAAGGAGACAGGGAAAGGTGGAGAATGGAGTAACCATGAGTGTACAGGCGTGCACACACACACACACTGATACCTGGCACTGCATGAGCATCAGCTTCTTAATGAAGCAGAGTCCAGTAATTCATTTCCCTTGCAGAACAGGACAGTGCCCCTAATTCGGGCTCTTCTCTGCCTCCTGAGCTATAAAAGCTCTTTGCCCTACTCTGCTCATGCTGACAGCAAGGCCAGGGCACAGCATCTCCTTGCACAAGCATTCAGCAGGATCAGGTGTATAAAGCTGAGGGGGTTTTAGAATAATGTGCTGGGACTAAACAAAACACCGCATCAGCTGAAGTGTCTTTGGCCAGGGAAATTCCACACTTATCTTTAACAGTATTTTTAGCCTCTGTGCCTCAGAAACTATTTCTGCTATGCACCAGGAGGGCTGTAATGTGTGCATTTCTGTCAGCATAAACATAGGAAAGGGTGACATGCATCAAATGTGACATATATAGGTAAAATTAAATTCTGAGGGGATGTCTATAGTAGGCCAGGTTGTGGAATCTGAATATTGATATATAATTCCTTGAGAGAATAAATGAACTCATAAACAGAGACATCATTAACATCACGACCTAAAGTAAAATTGTAATTACAGTGCATTAGTATTTAACCTGAATATGTGCTTCCCAGAGGAAAGAAAAATAGAAGGAAAATGACAAAGTATAAAATGCTGCATTCATTTTACAGTCATAAGCCACAGGAAAGTTTAAACCTTACAGGCTGTGTCATTGATAAAATTGTAAACATTGTAATTTTTAGTGGGCAAAGTAAGAGTGCAAAATAAGCAACCTGAAACTATCTAAAGGAACATGTCCCTCTGTGTTTTTACAGATGCTAAGACTGGGTTATATTTAACGTTATTTCAAAAAAAGATGCTGGAATATGCAGTCTTTTAGCCAGCAGAGCTGCAGGAGTCCAAAATAATAAGGCCTAGATTTATAATTCCAGTATTCTGTAATTCAGACTTTGTTGAGTTGTAAAAATAATTATGCCCCAAAATTGTAAATGTTGTTTCTTCCCTGGAAATCAGTAGCTTGATCAGAGCCAAGCAGCTTCAAGCAGCATGTGTTTGGTTTTTCGAGAGTTTTTAAATCACTTTTTAAATTCATTTATAAGTTGTACTACAAAGCACAGCAAACATTATCCTTTTTTTTTGCCTGAAAGTCAGGCAAAGAGTGGGTCTTTGTATGTGAATGTGGAGATGCTGCTAAAACTCTCACATCATGTGTCTGTTGAGGGGTCATCTTGGATCAAGACCTGGCTCAGTGTAAGTAAATTAATTCTAAAGGACATCTGTGCTCATGGAAATTTTTACAAGAATCTTTCCTCTGATATTTTCACCATCCTAAATATTAAGAAATACAACTAAAGATGGAATAGTGAAAAAAGGTCCAGGGGGGTTTTTTTGACTGTTTAAGAAGGATTAATTCAACTTTGAGATGAAAATTTGAGTCAGGTCTAACCTTATTCATCCAAACACAGCAGTTTGTTTTCCTGAAGTATTTGCTTTTGTCTGGGAGTGAAAATGATGCCGTTTTGTTGGGTTTTACCCTTTTTTCTTTTATATATTCTATGTATCCTTTACACATATACTTGTAGCTTTGTGCCTTCATATTGTAGCTTAGTTTCAACATTTTCCTAAGCAGAAAGACAAAACAAATTCTAGGATCCTATGCTATCTTGGTTCTCCTTAAAACCAAGGCTGAAAACAGCTTTCTAAGACATGCTTTTGTAAGCAGGGCCTGGACTTCATCCTAAGGAGGGAGAATCTAGAAAGTACTAGAACTGGGGGAATTACTTCACCAGGCGAGTTCCTAATTGAGGAGTTCTTGTCAGATATGCTAATTTGCAGAATCTATAAAAAATTGTATACAGATCACGAGTGGTGTGCATCTTCAGCTTTTTCTACCTGATGGATCTGTGCACCTGAGGGTCCTCATATAAAGGTCCCCTTTCATCACCCTAATTGTGTCTGACTCGTATCTTTAGGGCCAGAGAAAAAGGCGTCAAAAGTTTTACCTAGAAGACGCTCAGATTGTCTTACACCTCTGAAGAAAAGAAGCAGTCAACCTGAACTTCAGTATCATACATATTTAGGTGGAAAAGTTTGTCCAGAAGAGCACAAGGAAATACTTTTGACTGAATCTGTTCTCCCCAATGTATTCTTTCCTGCACAGAAACATGAGCTCTGCTGGCCCGGAAGGAAGGAAGAAGATGAGAGAATGCGAGGGCTTGATTGATTCTCTTGTGTACTATATCCAAGGAGCCATTGCAGACCATGAGCCTAATGACAAGGTACTCTTTGAGATGAAAAGTGTTTTCCCAGGGGAAATTGCCATTTTTTAAACAACAAAAACCCAATATTTTTTATTGTTGTTTAGAAGTTAGTGTTCAGAAGCAGCTGTGATGCAACTGCAAGACTTATTTCCAGGGCTTTTAAAACTGCCACCAAAGGTGAAAGTCCAGTAAGAAGCTTTTTGAAGTATTTTTATCCTGCAGTCTTAAAGAATAGTATAACTTCGCACTGGGAAAACATTTTCAGAGTCACCAGAGAGAAAGGTAGAAACTTCTGACTTTTATTTTTAAAAAGTGAGATAAAATCACAGCTTTCAGAAACACCGAAGCAGAAAAGAAAAGTTTACCTTTTTGATTGTCTCAGCATGCTAGAGCCTCAAAAATTAATCTGGTTACTCTCCTGTATATTTAATGCTATATACCCCTTAGGTAATGAAGAACCTAAATCCCTTTGGGTAGCAGTGTGATTAAGGAGGTTGTTTCATTTAGAATGGAACTAATTTTCCTAGGGTTTTTTTGGAAAAAAACAGCTGCACTTTTTTTGCTCACTGCCTAAGCCTAAGCCAGTACCTACGAGGACATGGACACCCCCAGATGCCAGTTTCTCCCTTTCCTCCCACCACTGGGTGCAGGGGAACCCTGAACACAGACTCTTGGAGCAGAGGCTTGTCTTTCAGCTGGGTGAAGTTGGGTGAGACCATCTGTCATTGTTAGCTGCAGCTTGTGATGCACTTCTAATGGGCCTGCTATGACTTGTGCTGTGCAGTGGTAATTACTGCACATTTATAGCTCTATTCTAGGATTAGTTGCTTGAGCTTCCCCCTCTCCCTGTATTCAGTGCCATTAGCTTCAGGGAGAATCCAGCACATTACACGTGTGCCAGCAGCTCCATGATGCATTTTGTCTTAAAACCACTCATTCCTTTTTGACTTTCACTAAAAGGAGGAACTGGTAATAAAGCTATTTGCCACTAGACTCATCACTCCAAAATTGTAGACCTGGCGTTAGCCATGTTCAGAAAGGAATGTCTTATTTTAAAAAGCATTCTTCCACAGAAAAATGCTTCCTCATAGGGGAAGATAAAAAGCTTTCCTCTTGCTGATGCTATGGTGAGGTGTGTACAGGATCATCTCTACTCTTAAGCTCCTAGACATTTCTTGGCACACTTCTGGCCTGTGTCAAGTAGCACTCGCCCAAACACTTCCCAGGCACAGTTCAGGAATTATAATGTCCCAGGAGCGTTCCCAACAGGCACGCACCCCGCTCCGAATGCAGCCCTGTGTGCCAGCTGGCCTCGGTGCTCGGGAACATCCCAGGGCATGTTTAATTTATCAGTGTAAAGGCAGTCTGCTGGATCACTGGCATGGAGCCTGGCTCCTCCATAAGGCTGTAGAAACTCTGCAGTCAGCTGCTGAAGATCCAAAAATGAAATCTCCTCCCGTGTCTATACATGTCCCTTCAACGCATGCCAAAGCTTTCAATTCCTATTCTTTTGTTTTTTTAGGCCACAGAGAACTGTGTGTGCATTCTTCACAATCTTTCCTACCAGCTAGAGATAGAGCTCCCTGAGAGCTATGCCCAGAGCATATATATGCAAAGAAGAAATATTTCCAGCAATGATAAAACAGCAGGCTGTTTTGGAACACGGAGCAGAAAAGTAAAAGAGGTAAAGTACATGATTAGTTACATCTCATTTGGTTAATAACTTGTAGCAACCTCTGGAGAATAAGGCTGTAATCTAATTAACAGGCTGTTATTGATGCATCTGCTTGGGTGACATTTTCTTGCCCTAAAAATGCAAATTTATTGATAGTCCTTGAGAGCAATTCTCTTGTTCAGCTGCTGCTGAGGACAATGACATACAAAATGTTTTATTAGTTGAGGAAAGACTGGCCACTGTCATTAAATACTGAAATTTTGCACATTATTATTTGAGCTCAGAACTTGACAGTCTGCAAATACCTGGTCATATAGAGTTACAATGTGGTGATGCATTAAGTTATAAAGGTCACTGTTTCTAAAGGCTTGATCTCTTTACATGTTTAGAAGCAGCAGGACACCCCACTACCTGAGGAAAAGAGCAATCCCAAGGGTGTTGAATCACTCTGGCATTCTACACTGATTAGGCTATACCTCTCCTTAATAGCAAAGAGTACCAGAAACTACACCCAGGAAGCATCCCTGGGAGCTCTTCAGAACCTCACAGCTGGCACTGGACCAGTAAGTCAGCTTTATTCCTTTTCTTTTTCTTGTCATTTAGTTCTTGGTGTGAATGTGTAGTGTTCAGGGCTGCAGTGCAGCTGAGCTCAAATAACCACTGACAAGCCACTGGCTCACTGACATGGTGAGGGAAAATGAAGAGCATTGAAGGCAAGAGTCATACCCAGCAGTGCAGCCTTTCCTTGCTTGGCAAGTGTGGGGCCAAGTATGGGGCTTCTTCTCCTTCTGCATACATCTCCATGTGTGGAATTTGCTAATTCATTACACAATGAGGGATGGGCAGATGTTAAAAGCACTAAAAAAAGGAATTTTGTGGAAGATAGTCCTGTAGAGAGAGGAAGGATCAACAGCAACAGCACATCACTTTGGTGTTGAAGAAACTGAAGATGTCTGAGGAACTAGCCAAGGAGCACGCGGGCGAAAGAGGGCTTGAAACTTCTTTTATATCACCTTCCTTTCCTGTTGCAGCTCTTCTGGTTTAAAACTACTTTAAATATCCTTAAACCCATGCAGAGAACTGGCTGCATGTGGCTTTTTCTGAGGCTCTGCACTGACGGTAGTGACCCAGAGCTGCCTTTTCACAGATGCCGTTCGCAGTGGCCAGGACTGTGGTTCAGAAGGCGAACGGCCTCCCAAGCATCCGAGCTATGCTGCACGTCAGCCACCCTGCCGTGAGGAAGACAGCAGTCTCACTGCTCAGGAACTTGTCTCGAAACACCTCCCTGCAGAGTGACATCGGTGAGCAAAGACTGAGAGCTCGCTCTCTTCTCTTCACCTTACGTTTTCCTGCTTTAAAAAAAAAAAAAAAAAAAGAAATGGGCAAAAAAATCCCTGATCTGTGAGTTTAGTTGATTTTTCAGTGGGTACTTGCAGTCACTGTACAGGGTTTAAATTAAAGGGTTTCACCTAAACAAAGTTTTCACTGTACTGGGTATTCCTCATCAAATGCTTCCATTGGTGTTACTTTCAAAAATACATAATTGAAGTAAAATCTACTCAGATTTGGAGAGGGAGATTTTCTTCTACTTAAAATAGGGTAAAGGAAGGTGAGTGCAGAGTTCTGTGCTGCCATGGCTATGCAATGCTTTGCAAGAAACCACAGAACACCTCTAACTCTTCTAGCAAAGATCATACTCTCTTTTATTAGACACAAAGCTTTAGAAGTTTGCAGCCCGCACAGCTTTCCTACAAAGTTTTTTGAGAATGGAAGCTGTAAGATGCTATAGAAACATAGTTCATTCTTTTTTTAAAGATCTCATTTCTAAACAGAAGCCATTTCTATTCTGAGTATTCTCATTTCAATTTATTATGTATTTAAACTTTTTCCTACTGACAGGATAAAATGTATTCGTATAATTTGTTGTCCTTTTCTGTGTTCCCACCAAGGGGCACAGGAGAAATTACAGGTATACAGATGGCTCATGGGGCAGATTAACCTCCAGAATTCTGCAGAACAGTCTCCTGGGTCTTGTTTAATCCTTAGAGAACATGCCCTATTAGTGAAAATATTATAACCTGTTATTGGGCTGATTTCAAAGGGATCATCCATATGGTGTTAAAAATTACAGGTGGTGAATACCCCTGAAAGATAAGAAATTAAACTGATAAGAAGTTGGGATTTCATCAGGAAAAAATAATTTATGAGACTGTAGGAAACACAGAACAGTACAAAGCTTTGGGGGAAGGTGCTGCATCTTGCATGTTCACAGCCATTTCCTTGATTTGCCCATAATAGAGAGGACTGGGGAATTTCAGGTGAACCTTTTCTCTGTCAAAGGATGTTCTTTTTAATCAACTGAAAGGATGTGTGAATTCAGGTCAAATTCCCAAAGAAAATCTGTCCTGGGTTGAAGTAT
>VZTN01007765.1:1448-17741 GCA_013400515.1 Erpornis zantholeuca | reverse complement strand
CAAAGTAATATAATTTCTCTGCAGTCATATGCACGAATTTTAGCAGCAGATTTAGCAATAGTGAGGGACATTAACACAAGTGAGTTTAGTTTGTTTTTCTTTTATTTGATTATTCAGATTTTGTTTAAGTTTTGTAATACATTTCTTCAGTAGTGCTTTTGTCCATATGCACTCTTGTATTAAATACAGAAAGGTAGATATGGAAAACTTTGCTGTCTAATTATTAGCAAAATTTAATTTCCTTCAGTAGAATTGTGTTGGTTTTCATCCAATAAAGACCTGCCCATAGAATGAGGCAGTGGCACTGTAACACAAAGAAGTACTTATCTTGAGAAATAAATTAAAATAAATTTTAATCTGGTGTCCTAACATAGTATTTCCTCAGTATGATAGACAAAGTAAAATCAAATTTGATCTTGTTTGTAAACAAAGGTATATTATGTCAGAGTAGCTTGGCTCACTGTATCTGTTCTGCGATAATGTCCTGGTTCTAGACAGGATGGGATTAATTTTTCTGCAAAAGTCAGGAGTGGTCATGTCTGGGGCCTGGGTGTTACTCTGTACCACCTCATGTAATTGCTCTCTGTCCCTTCTGGGGAGATGGGCTCCTTCCAGTTGACACAACCCGGCAGATGGAGTGGTCTAGCACTTATTTATTGTCAGGGGCTTTCCATGTACATAGTTTCTTTTTTCTTATACATTTTGGTACTGATATTGTTTCTGTTACTGTTTGTTTGCTTACCTTATTGCTGTTTCCCATAACTTTTTCTTATCTCAACCTCTAACCTTTGCCTTTTGTGGCTCCAAAAATGGAGGGGGCAGGAAGGCAAAGCAGCACATGGCTTTTTTAGTGTATTAAATTGGAGAATACCATTCATAAATTATGACAAATACATAAACAGAGGTTCCATGGTAATCCACATCAGATGCTCAAAATTTACAATGAGTCCAAGAGAACATTTTCAAATAGTATTTTTTTATTTTATTAGCAATGTCTAAATATAAATAAAGGCAGAGTTTGCACTCAAAACACAGACACATCTGTAAAGACACAGCCTAGTCCAACACACCTAAACCTAACAAATATCCTGGTGTGGGGAAAAAATGAATAAAGGTTAAACACATTGAGTTCTCAAATCCCAGATCCTGAGCAAGACAGAATAAAATTTTCAAAGACCTATTAGCGTTTCAGATATACTCCTTTTTCAAATATTTTTTGTAAAATCAGCTTACCTACAAAACAAATAGAAAAAGTCTATTTGCATTTATCATTTCATACACTGGTGACACTACGCTGTTGAATGCACACTAGTTGTTCTTTTAAACTGAATTAATAATTGTTTAGAAGAGAAGTCTTACTTTAATTAGGAAGTGATTCATAGAACCTCATTGCACGAGATGTCCTAAAAAATATATTTTTGGAAAAAAAACTTTACATTTTGCTGTTAACTCAATCAGGAAAATCACATTACATGTTTAATATATGTCAGCAAAAAAATCCTGATTTATTTATTTATTTTAGGAATATTTCAAGTCTCTTGGGCTTTTCCCCCATAGTCTTGCACCATTCAATTCTGTTGAAAATGAGGATAAACTAGACATCCTTCTACACATACGTGACTTGGAGTTTAAATTCCACTTTCAAGAATTAAAAGATACTTTTTTCAGAGTACTGTAAGGTAACAAATAATTACATTTTAGCTACTCAATGTTATTTTCCAAGTGCCTTTCCTCTCGTACAGCATCCCATGCAATATGTGAGGTAATGTGATACAACTTACTTAGATAAAAGAGCAGTGACACTGAATTGGCCAATACAAATCATATTTCCTTGGAAACTTGCTTTGTAACAAATCATGTATAATAACTACTTACTGTCTGGGAACTACTTATTTGCCAAAACTCTTAGGTTCTTAAATACCTACAACCTGTGACCCTTTTAAACTAACTACAGTAAAATTTAACAAGTATAAATAATAAATCCAGCAAGTCTAGGGTTTTTCGATTTTTTTTTCTTTAAACAGATCAGGAAGTTAAAAGCCTGCCTCTTTCTTACTTCAATGAAGTATGACAAAGTGATTGCAATAAATGGAAATAAAAGCAACAGACTCCAATTAATCATTAATACACCAAGGGCTGTTGCAAGTGGTATTAAACCCATAAGAAACAACCCTTCTATTATTGTAAGGTAGACACAAATGTAGTTCTAGATTTAAAGAGTTTGAGGTTTTACTATGTCAAACATGTAGAGGGGAATAGTATGAAATGAGTTCTGGAGATGGCTAAGCACACTCCAGAAGTTACCTTCTGTAGGAAGCTATCACGAGATTAAAAAATAAAACAACAACCCAACTTAAAAAGAGACAGTCCAAAAGAGCTTCTTCCATGGTATTTGGCACACACCATATGGATTTGTCCATCTTGAAGAATAATAATCAAAAATCAAAGCTCTGAACCATGCTTGAATTCTGATTCAATCACTCCTTACAGCTAACAAACCTCAGCTTGACAAAAAAAACTTATGCACGTGAAAATTGAGTCTTTCTATAAATCAATTTAAAATCCTGTTAACATTTTTACTGACTTGATAAATATGTCCTTCAGAAGCCCCTGTCCCACTGAAACTCATTCAACATTTTCAGAGGGCTTCTTTAACAGGTGTCAGGGGCTGAGTTAAAGCCTCTGATGTTAAATACCTACACTCAAACATAAATAGCAAGCCTTTGTTAAGGGGAACAAAGATAAATATCTTTGCCATTTGAGCTTCAAGCACTCAGATATGTAAATTACTTCTGGGGCAAAACAGACAGACAAAAAATTCTCCTGGCAAGGCTGCATGTGTCCATATTGACTTTTACAGTAGTTTATTGCAGAGAAAAACTGATGACAGTTTTCAAGTTCAAATACAAGCAAAACTTTCAAGTGATTTCAAAAAATTCTTAAATAAATAATCATTGAAGATTCTCACTATATTGCAACACAGAGTGAAGGTAGAAGTGGACATAATAGTAAAATCCTGTGCAAGGCAACACTGTAAATATTGAGAAAGGTAAAACAGGAGGGATCATCAATAAGACCAATGCAACTACATCTAACTGAAGCATGATACAAGAAAATATTAAAATAAAAAGTCTTTTATAGCCAGTGGGTCTTTATACCCAAATACTGAAAGGTGAAAATCTGAGGGCAGCAAGAGCTCCAACTCAGAAATTGCAACTGAAAAGAGACAACCCAGAGGCAATATTCACTCAAACCCTGATGATCAGTCTGAAAGAATAGAGCCTGAGGGCAAAAAACATTCAGGCCCTTGCAGTAAATTTCAAAGGAGAGAGCTTTAGGGCAGGAATTGCACAGGCCTTAACAATGGGCTGGGATGGAGAGATCTTTGGGACAGCCCCCAGTCAGGACCTGGGACTGGAGAAGGAGTTAGCAGGGGACTATGTACATCCTAGAGTCTCTGATAATGAGCCTCACTGAACCTCTGTTANGAGGCATCACAAGTCCAAGACTGAAGCTGCATCCTTCAGTGTGAAAATCCAAGCTATCAAGTTTCATTAACAAAACTGACTGGTCAAAGAGCTGCATTATGTCTCATCAAATGGCATTATCATTTTTTGAAGATATTCAAAACCCTACAGTAAAATTTAACAAAGGTGACTTTTTCTACACAGTATGTGGGTTATATAACTTCATTATCTTTATTTTGTCATATTAGTACATACTATGTGGTGATCTATGCTCATAAATTTAAAGGGAAAAAAAATATTAACCAGTAATATGGAAAAGAGTTTTGTAAAGCTCTAGTTTTGCAAAGGGAAAAATCCTTACTTAGTAAATCTTTGCAAGTGTTTTGCCTTTCTAAAAAATAATGAAAACCTATACAGGAAACTTTTCAGGATCATACACAAACTGCCTAAGTTAGATATCCTGGTATATAAAAGAAAGATGTTTCTTCCCCATTGCACAATCCTGACTTCCTAAATCAGGATCCTAAAATTCACAGACAAGGCAGCTAAATGAAAGAATCACCCTACAGGTCTCCGGAGGGCAGCTCAGAACCCTGATAGTGGGCAGCTGCTCTGACTTCAGTTTAAGAAAGGAGATTTTAGAGTTGTGCTCCCTAGAGTTCCTCTGTGTTCAGCCAATCAGCATCTAATGTCATAAACACCCACTGGTAGCCACTGACAAGCAAAGCATAAGCTCTGGAAAAACCCTGAAGAACAGAAAATGGAGTATCTCTTTAAATGCATGATAACTTTCAGTGCATATGTCCTTCTAACACATAGTGAATCAGGTTTCAATTTCTCTGGTGTTTTCTTTCTTTCCTTTCTTAAAAAGTGCTCTCGATTAAAAGCATGTCCACTTTTCACAGGCCAATTGCAACAGTTTTTAAGCTATACAGGGGTTTGTCATACTGTTTTAATCCTTGCAAACATACACTGAATATGTTATTTCTTCATAGGAAGTAATAAGCTTTCAAACCTTTATACTCATTATCCTCAAACTATTTCAGGTTTTAATTTAGAAATGGAATGACTTGTAGATTCTTCCCATGACCACAGATTCTTTCTTCCTTTAATGAGGTAGAAGTTGATGCCTCTTAATGGGAATGTCTGACTGTTCTGCTTCACAGCGATTTTATATATTCAAGAATAATGGAAGTAATCACGTTCTATAGGAATACATCCCACTACAGCAAGTGATATGGTTCTCAGATTTCCAATTTATGCGTTTTAAATTAATGGCTGTTTACTCTGCTGTATAATAAAAAAAGTACTTATCACTGGAGCTAATTCACTACATAGTACTTTATTTCTGAGATTCATAGTCTTTCCATGTACAGGACACAAAGTAAGCAATTACTATAAGCATATATCTGTCAAGATGTAAGGTAACATTTAGATTACTTAAGACACTTTTTGCAAAGACTCATCACCATGCCATTTAAAAGACTTTAAAAGAATGTATTTGTCATCCAAAACTGATTAGGAAAAAAGCAAATTGGGAGAAAGTGAGGACAAGAGCTTTAAGCACCAACAATCTAATTTTTAATATAATGTAGATTTAATTCACTACTGGTTAATTTATACCATTTGTTCAGAACTGCCTTCAGCATATAAGGGAAAATAAGACTGAATTATATTGACAGCTCTGTAACATAGCAGCCAATAAATACATTTCATCAATTCTACTTCTTAGTACAGGAAAAATATGAGTATCTTTATTCTTCAGAAAAGTTAAGATCTGCTTTTCATTCTTTGGAGTCCTACCGCATCAGCTGAAAACAGAACAGGCAATGCAAAAAACCTACCAGAGAAAGAAAATCCATCTAGGAGGGGTACCATCCTCTATCTGGTGTTTCCTCAGGCTTGCAGGGTTTTCTCTGATTTAAGGTGAGAGGTATATCAAGAACTGTTTAGAAGCACTGGACTAAACATTTGAAACAGAAAAGGATTCCCAGTTGAAGATGGCTGTGATTGCCTAGGATGCACAGACAGTACTTCAAACAGTGAAACCTAAATATAGGCAAAAAAAGAGACACTCTTCAAATGTTACTTGCTTTGTTTGTTATCAACATTTTCAGTGACTAAATATGCATAAAAACTACAGTGAGACTGTAGGAAAAGGTATTAGAACTTTTAAAGGAAAACTACTAATATTGAACAATTGGTAGTACTCATTTGTTCCATGTGTATATAGCTGCAGTGATGAAAGAGCAACACAAGTGGAAAACACAGGCAAAGACTTCTGAATTACAAAAGTTTCAGTATTCTTCAAAACTCTTGGCAGTGTTCACCTTTATAGTATTTAGGTCAGTTGAAGTCAGGGTGGTTTTGTTGCACAGCTTGTGATGGACTAAGGGTTTAGTATAGTTAGGAGGCTTTTTGCATATTATACACATAGTTTCATACAGATTTCTTTAATTGCTTCTTTCAATTGCTACTCTAAATTTGAATTTAGCTACAGAATTCACGGAGTTTTATAGAGAAAAAGTAATTAATTAATTAATTCTCAAGTGTATTTGTATTTCTCTTTTAGAATTCTCTATTGCTGAACATTTAAAATATTTATCTATTAAGATAAGTTTTGTTATATATTTTAGGCATCATTATTTTGATGCTTTTGGTGTAAGCTACGTGATCATCTCTCCTCTTCTTAAATGAAAATAATGAGTGTTCTATATAAATGGAACAGTCTGAAAAGTAAATTGTACTAAAATTCTTAGTAACTAAGAAGGCACTGGTACATTACGGAAGTATTAAAAATAGCTGATTATTATTTAAAAAAGGAAAAAATATTTCTGAGCCTGAGCAACTTTATGTTCTCTCATTTAAGAAGTTGATCTACTAAAAGACTTCGAAGCTTTACTATTACTGTTTGAGAAATGTGATGCTTACTTCTTTAGTCAACAAAGGAAAACAATAAAATTCAAATCTTTTATTGTGATGCAAAATATTTTCAAGATGCAATAACTCATTTCTCTATTCAAAACCTGAGAAAATGTAATTGAAATTATGATTTATCAAGGTATTTGAAGAAATAAAAGATGCTATAACGTTGCAAAAATAGCGTCTGGTGGTCAACACTATGCAAGATTCAACATTAGTCAAAGACTTAATCCAGATGAAGGCTCAGACACTGAATTAAGCTTTTGTCCAAATATCAGAGCCATAGGCATGATCCTGAAATCCAGATCTAGCTAACAGATCTGAAAACATTTGACTGCAATAGAAATGATGTGCGTAGAACTCATTGCAGCATCTGGTCCCTCTTGTAGTTTAAGTCATCTTCCATTCAAACTCTGAACCAATATGAACAGTGTGACATCTTAGGGAGTACAAGCTGTAGCTGTGCATTGACTGTAAAATGCTTTGGGCAAAATGAGAGACTCAAAGAGGGTTATTGTGGAAATTAGGTTATGTGCATGATTTTATTATGCTACTGAATTATAGATATGGCAGTTCATTCTTGTGTCATCCATGAGCCTGTCATTGTAAGCAAAAATAAAGAGTAGGTTTTTACATGTGTATGTAAACTAAATCTCTATCTGTACGTGTATGTAAACTAAATCACTATCTGTACATGTGTGTATGTACACACACAATTGAAAGCTGCACAGAACTTCTTCCTAAATGAACCATTGAAAAATATAAATCTGAAATTTTAAATACAATGATGATTTCATTCTACTCCATGTCAAGTAAACTGGGAATCAAGATCTGCTATTTGAGTACTTAAAGTTGATATTTCCTTTTCCTAAAACTTTTAATTTAATTTTAAGTAATAAATCACTGTGTGTTTATTAGTGAAACCTAAAGAAAATATTTTTAAATTAAAAAAATGTTTTCACTTCATTTGGAAAGACATGAAATCTTTCATTTGCCTTTTGTTTGCTTACAGGAGTAATTTCTCTGCTAATATCTCAGAACATATGAAATTTCTGTTAGTAAGATTTTCACTGTTGAAGTAATCACTTAAAAATGTAAAATACAATATCAAATACAACAGGAGAGAAAAAAAAAATCAGTCATATTTTCATTTCAAATTGTGATTTCAACCCTTTAGAGTCAACACAGAAATCCATGCAGTAAAATTTCGAAAGAAATACAGTGAAAAACATATTGAAAAAGGTTTACCACCTTTAACCAGAACATTCTTTACTTTCGTCAAACACTTCTTACTGCTTTTGAGAAAATTGATTTGTAAACAAAACACTGCACTGCCTTGACAAACAAAGCAACACTTTACATGAATTCATGAATAGAAAGCAGTGTAACTGCTAATTCTAAAAATGTAGCACATGCTCATATTTTGCATTAAGTCCTAATTAACACATTGGGAGTGTCTCTACTGAGTTCAGTGTGCCCATGGTGTCCATCTCAGTGTGCATCTTACTCGGCTTGTCAGAGAAAGCAGACAATGTGACTCTACCTGCATTTAAACATCACAAGTTCAGGCTCAGTAATACAAACTTTCCCCTAGATGTATTCACTGGAGATTTTAAAGATGGATAACTATCATATCTGTTTCACAGACAGTGAGGCTAAGGCTCAGAGGCTTTACAATTCCCACAGCAACTGCCTCGTAGACTCTTCTTGGTCAGTGTAGAGTGCTCCATTTTCCCTTGCTACAGCATTTACACTGTAACACCAGAAAATCAACAAATTCAAAAAAAATTCTCTATTTGAGAATACAAGGAACGGCCACAGAATTCTTGAAAAGTATTTATTCTGACCTTAGAGCAAAGCATTTCATGTATTTTTCTTTGATAGCAAAAACTCCTCAGATACAAGGATAGGGAAAAGTCCTGTGCAATTACTTTCCACAGATCACAGAATCATGAAATTGATTAGGTTGGAAAAGACCCTAAGATCCTCAAGTCCAACCATTATCTCAGCACTGCCAGGTCCATCACTAAATCATGTTCCTGAGAACCACATCTACAAGTCTTTTAAATACCTCCAGGGATAGTGACTCAACCACTTCCCTGGGCAGCCTGGTTAAATGCTTGATAATCCTTTCAGGGAAGAAATTTTTCCTTATATCCAATCTAAATATACCCTGGTGCCATTTAAAGTCTTTTCTTCTTGTCCTACCACTTGCTACCTGGGAGAACAGACCAACTCCCACCTGGCCACACTCTTCTTTCAGGCAGTTGTAGAGAGCGATAAGGTCCCCCCTGAGCCTCCTTTTCTCCAGGCTAAACACCCCCAGCTCCCTCAGCTGCTCCTCACAGGACTTGTGCTCCAGAGCCTTCCCCAGCTCCGCTGCCCTTCTCTGGACACTCTCCAGCCCCTCAATGTCTTTCTTGTAGTGAGGGGCCCAGAACTGAACACAGGATTCGAGGTGTGGCCTCAGCAGTGCTGAGTAGAGGGGTACGGTCACTGCCCTGGTCCTGCTGACCACACCACTGCTGGTCCAGCCCAGGATGCCATTGACCTTCTTGGCCACCTGGGCACACACTGGATCATGTTCAGCTGCTGTTGACGAGCACCCTCAGGTCCTCTTCCACTGGGAAGGTTCCCAACCCCTGTCCCCAGCCTTTAACACTCCCTGGGGTTGTTGTGACCCAAGTGAAGGACCTAGCATTTGGCCTTGCTGAACCTCATACAGTTGGCTTCAGTCCATCAATCCAGCCTGTCCAGATCCCTCTGTAGAAGCTCCACACCCTCCAGAAGATCAACACTTCCATCTGCAAATTGAGCGTGTACTTGTTCTCCTCATTCAAGTTGTTGACAGACAGTAAACAGGGCTGGCTCCAATACTGAGCCCTGGGAAACATCAGCTGTGACTGGCCCCCAGCTGGGTGTGACTGCAGCCACCACCACTCTGGGACTGGCTGTCCAGCCAGGTTTTCACCCAACAAAGAGTACACCTATCCAAGCCATGAGCAGCCAGTTTCTTCAGGAGACCACTGTGGGAAATGGTGTCAAAGGCTTTATTAAAGTCCAGGTAGACAATAACCAGAGCTTTCCTGTCATCTACTAGGCAGGTCACCTGGTCATGGAAGGAGATCAGGTTGGTCAAGCAGGACATGCCTTTCACAAACCTATGCTAGCTGGGCGTCAACCCTGGTTGTCCTGCATGTCCTATGAGATGATCTGCCCCATGTTGTTCCCCAGAACCATGGTCTGACTGATAGGGCTACAGTTCCTCAAATCCTCTTTCTGCCATTCTTACAGATGGGCATCATACTGGCTAGCCTCCACTCACCGGGCACCTCTCCAGTTAGCCAGGGCTGCTGGGAAATGATCTGCTATGCAAGTATAAATTCTACTCCTAATTATTTAATGATCAGCATAAAGAATGAGATCTTTCTGAAGGTGCCATCAAACAAGTAGGTTGATGGAGACAGCTGCAAAGTGCATACGGATGCTGGGGGTTGCTATGTGTGTGTGAAGTGTTAAAGGGAAACACCAACAGAAGAAAAGATGAAAATGAGACATCAAGAATGGACTGCATTTCTTTGAAAATTACTCAAGGTGATGTGCTGAAATATCAAAACTGACATAGTAATTACCTACATTTGGGTAAGTAAATATTTCCCTGATCCTCCCCAGCATAATTGACCATTAGCTTTCCTTCAGTGTCTTTCTTGCCTGTACTTTTAGAAATAAAATTTAGAGGAAGGACACATGCTGGGACATAGCATCCCCTCTCATGCTGCAGGTCAAATAAAATACTGTAGTAAAGATGTAATAAATTAAGTTAGATTTCAGAACTGTATTATTTTATGCTGTGTCAGCTAATCCTATTTAAAACATAAACCAGAAAGACATCGTCTGCAACTGAAGGAAGACAAAGGGAGCCACTAGCAGCTTAGCCTTTCTGAAAGCCACTTATATTCAGTATCTGAATTTGGGTTTTGGAGCCTAGCTATATATTCTCACCAAATACCCTCAAACCTTTCAGAATTCTTTTTTTAAATAAAGTAATCACAAGTAAATTCAATAAAAATATGTGCCTCCCATTACCTGCAACAATTTATATAATTTACGTTAATGTTACTATGATTTATAAAAAAATGATATTTTTACTTTGCTTGCCATCCTTTGTCATCACAATAATTGTGCAAAGTGTGCTGCTGTGTCCCATGGTCTACCTAGAGAATTTGTGATGTCAGTGCTGAAGATAAATCTTTGAAACCACCTACCTAACACAAGGGCATATGCCAACAAGGCTTCTGTCACTCCTCAGGCCTCTTGCCTCTTTCCACAACTCTCTGACAGCACCATTGTTAGAGAATCACCATCTACTTTCCTGCCGGTCCAAGTTCCTCCTTCCCTCTCACCCCAACATTTCACTATTCATGTGCATAATAAAGAAGAAGGTCTTTAACTTTGATTCAAGGGTAGGGCTGGTTTAATTTTCTCTTCTTCTTCCCTGAAATATAATGTCAGTCATTTCTGAGAAAATTCCAAGGGGAAGGTTTTCACACTGCTGAAAAGAACAACTAAATCTCCCAAATCAAATAGTATTACTTAGTGAAGAACTCAGTTAGTGTACCTCATATTTAAAAAGTCATTTCTTGCTGTTACTCCTGTTGAGCATCTTTCTTCTCAATCCAAAACTGCAAGTTTATTTGCATTCCAATCCTATTACCATGGAATCAGTGCATAGCGAATGTACCCAGCACCTCATAAAGACAATGTAGGGTCCAGCAAGATGTGGTGTTTTATTCCAGTCCAGCTCCTGGCAGCATTTCTGTTGATTTATAGGATATTTCTTTTCAGCATTCAGAAATGGCAGAGAGAATGCTAAAGTAGAGTGCTTGCAAATTAAATGGAAAAACCTAAGGAACACTCATCTTCTCTTGAAAAAATCTTGTGTGTAAGGAAATGAAAATTTGCGTGAATTCATGTTCAAAGGAAAAAACTGGGCAGAGGATAATATCCTTGCATGAATTTTAAAGCTTTCAGACACTTCAGACACAAACATTTCTAACTGTTTTAATAAAATTGCTTTGTAGATAATGCAGTGTTTGACTCTTACTAGAACACCTGCTTCATAGTGCTCAATTGCGACATTAAAAAATAATTAAAATATATTAAATTCATAATACTCCATCGTTCTGTGTAATGCAACATTTAGCGCTAAAGAGCAGCTATTGAATGACACTTCCAGTGAATGGAGCCAGAATGTCTGGTCATTAGAAGATAGCAGCAATATTTTAGGTAGTAAGCAGATGTCAAATGAATTCATCAATACAAATAAAAATCTGCTTAACAGGATCTAAATTCCATCTTTTAAACCACCAGTAATTTAATTATGCTTTCTATACACAAAGGACAAACTTATATTTTTTACTGGAAATGACTTTTGCTTTGTAATGCTAAAATAGTAAAACAAGGAAGGAAGGAAAACAAACATTCAGGAAAGTCTCTAAAGGAAGTACACTTCCTCTTTCATTTGGTATGAGTTGCAGACCCATTCCATAACACATTTGCCATCATCTTCTGGACCACCAGTACACAGAAAATGGCACTGGTACAAGGACACCCAGTACAAACACACATACAACCCATTTCCCTGTTGATAGTTCTCTTAAATTAAAATGTTGGATGGCATAANCCACGTTGTTGTTTTTTTCACTCTTGACCTTCCTTTTAAAATGATGCCTTTCCAGAAAATAAAATAGAATGAAAGCTCATGGGCTTGTTTGAATCTGCATAACACCATTCCAGATGCTCTGCTTTATTTTTGGCCTTCAGTAACAGTTAGGCAGAACATAGCTTTTAATTTGGAGGCCCAAATTTTTAAGAAGAACAGAGTCCTGGATTACACAGAATAGAATTCAACAGAATTCAGACCATGTAGTCTGAAATAATATACACAATTTCCTTATACTTCTGCCATGAAAAATGCCTTCTAATCCTTTTGTCTTCTCGTAGTGGTTCTCCTGACATGCCTTCCAATCTGTTTGGGCCTTTGACTACGGTGACAGCTTTCCTCAATATTCTTCCTAGGGCAGAATCCTAAAAAAGGATTCAACAAAACAAACAAAATTACTGTCTCTGACTATACTAAATTTTCTACCCACTAGTCATGTATTTTCTCTGTATTATCCTACGAATATCCTTCTTTTTGATATTCTTTGAGGTGAATTGTTCTCTTCCAGGAAAAATATCTACATAGTGATCAATTTTGTCCTATCCTTTCACAGAACTGGGAGGGCTTTTCCCTTGACTCTCCAATATTCTCAATGCCACTAGTCCAAAATTCGCCCAGATAAAATTAAACAGATTTTTTTTTCCCTTTTTTTTCTATCTGCCCTGTGGACTCACCTTGCTACAATAATATGCTGGCCCACTTCTTTCTGTTTAACACACTTTTAATAGTTTCATCATAGTCAAATAATTCTTGATATCAAGCCTTTTATAAGGTTAATAGAATTATCTTTTGCTCTTCTGTAATTTTGCTTCTGCCTTTTTCTTGTCTACCACTCTTCAGACAATTTAAATATCACCTGCATGATCCAGTTCATAATTCACATTTGCCTGAGGCTGTACCAGATGACTGACTGTGGTGCCTTCAAACCTTGCCATTTTGTGACAGGTAAGATCATGTAAAACTTATTAGTTTGAGCTTCTTGGTATAGAGTTTATTACAAAAGTCTGAACGAATAGCCCATTGTGTAAGGGGAATAAAGTGTAAATAAGAGGGGATGTTTCTAGATGTAGCTTTCCAGTTATGACTGTGCTACCTACAGTCACACTTTACAATACAGTGTAGGCAGGCTGGCTAGGGATGAGGCAATCTGCAAGAGACTAATTCGTTGGAGGTAGGGACTTCAGTTCACATCTTTCCTTATTGGTTCTAAAGTGAATGAAACAGGAATTGGAGATAATCTAAATCAAACCTTGTGTGACCATAGAAAGTTAAGGTTTGGGTTAGAGAGCTTGGATGTTCTGCTGGCTGTTTCATTATTTTCTGTTTAGCAGATACATTACTGGCAGGGAAACAGAATCACAGAATCACAGAATGACTCTGTTGGAAGAGACCTTCAAGATCATCAAGTCAAACACATGCCCTAATAACTCAACTAAACCATGGCACTGAGTGCCACAGAGGACTCCCTCTCAATTCTTAGGAGCAATGAAGCTTCCCCCAGCATTCAGCTGGAAGCTTCCTCGGTCTCCACTCAGCCGGAAGCAGCTGATTCCTTCCTGGGCAATCAGGGAGCACTAACCATGCTACCATTGCATCCTACCTGTGCATTTTCCTGTTTTCTGGCTCCTCACAAAACTGAACCTTTGATTTAAATTCGGGGAATGGCTCAAACTACCGATAGTCCAGTAATGGAATTTATCCTCTTGACTTTCAACAGAATGAGTGTTGTACTTTTATTTAAAAAACATGACTCTCTAAAGAAGAAGTTCAGTGACGTGCATTGTTAATGACTGGGTCAAACTATGGTGGCCTCGGTGGGTTATAGGGCTTGTCCTGGCCATCACTGCTTGCCTTTGGCATGATCTAGGCATCTGCATGCTGAACATACAGATTTTAATTGGCTTCTTTCTGGTGTCTAACTCTTCTCCTATTCTACAGTGAGTCTCAGTGATAGTAAAGGTTTCAAGATCCTATTCTGGTAGCCAAAAGTGCTGATAATGATATATGATACCTGTAATAGCCTTACTAACTAGCCTATTTTTCCATATGTTCATGTTCCAGTGTAGATAACATAGAGCATGTTAGGAAAAGCAGTAATATAAAAAGCGGCTTCATGTGCTACTTTGTCATACTCATAGCCTGGATTTTCTATGCAGCAAGTATCCTCTGAATTTTCAAATAAATTTTTCATTTTCACCTAGAGAATTACTAAAAAAAAGTAGTTTTTTAAAAGTTGCATCCATTATATGCTCCCCTATTTTTTTATTCCTGTTGATTTCTGAAATGACCACGATAGGAGAACAAAGGACATGCTAATGAAACTCACAATCACATTTTAGTAACTCTGTCTACAGCCAACTGCTGGCTGGTACCGACTGAGGCTTGCATAGTTTTTCATATTGCCAGAAGCCTTTGAATATTAAAAGCTAGTCTTTAGAGAAATCCTTTTCCTTCTGCAACTGAGTCCAGACTTCCCATTGTCCATTTGAAAAATTGACAAAGTGCCCACAGTTTTTGCATGCTCCACATGTATTGCAGTTACTCCAGTTCTTCTGCATGGCTCTTGTTGACGTGTAGGTGTTGGCCTTAACTATTCAGAGCTACTGGCTTATGCACAATGATTCAGAAAATTCCCTAGTACACATCTCCAAAATTCATTGCTGCGTGCAGAAGTGTGCATGGGTGTGAACATATGCGAGTGTGTGTAAATAAATCCCTTTAAGGCCCCTGTAGTGACCCTGTAGCTGATGCTATGAAGCAGTAAATCCAATTATACCTCACTTAGCATGCATAACTAAAAATGTTATTACTGGTCATAAAATTATCCAGCCCTTTCAAAAATCAAATCTATGAACTATGTGACTGTACTCCTCAGGCTGACTTCACGCTGTGTGAGGAAGCGCTTCCTTTAATTTGTTTTAACTCTGCCTGCATTGCTACAGGCAGCACTTTGGTGTGAGAGAAGGTTGGGGTGAAATGGCTAATTTTCCTTCTAAAATGTCTGGGAATTTCTGTCTAGGAGCAAACTCCTGGAAGTGCACAGAGCTTTCATATGCTCTATATGGCAATTCCCAAGTCAAAGCAAAGCAACAACAATCACCACCACCACCACCAATATCTGTTTTCCAAATGTGCACTAAAATGAAATGTCAACACTTTGATGAACAGCTTCTGTAGCAAAACAGCGTGTATGTGACCAAATGGCAACAGACCACTGTTCACAGGAAAAATGAGCATACTGAAATAAAATTACTTTGAACAGCAACATTCCATGCTATTTAAAAAAACAAAAAATCCCTATTAGAGTCAATAGCAAGCCATGTTATCTTTTAAAACCTTGAGCACATACAGATTCATCATGTTGACAAATGAGGTAGATGAGAGTTAAGAAAGATCATCAGTATTTACTGTGCTGTGAATTCCTCTCCTAAAACGTCAGTTGCAAGGGGAACACTCACTCAGAGACACAGTGGACAGGCTGCAATCCACAGAGGTTTCAATGACAAGGCACCTATATTCAGTCCAATGCTCTGGCCTAACTTCTTTCTCTGGCTGGAGGGATATTTTATCTCCACTAAAATAAATCCTTTCCCTCAATTCAGCACCTTGGTAATATGAGCCTTGACATGATTTACTTCAATTTTCCTATAAATATACTCTGAACATTAACTTCCATAAATGTATTTCAGGATGCTGGTCCTTGAGGATGCCTGCACAAGCTAGTTTATTTGTATTTGGAGAGTAGAAAAAAAATGTTGTATTTGTGAATTTCCCCATGCTGCTAGTAAACTAGACAAGCTTAATGGTGCAGTAAAAAACATATTAATCAAAAGTTCAAGTCATATTTTTATATACTGGTAGCAGAGGTTACAAATAAGACAAACAAAATCCCAATTGAGACTAAGTGCTTGAAAACTGACTGTTTCCTAGCTGGTCATTCTCTCTTACTGAGGACAGTCACGTCTCAGAAATCACAGATGACAATCACAATTCAAAATCTTTTGAATTTTACTTGCAATTCTGAAAAAAAAAAAAATCCAACTTTGCCTTTCCCCAAGTACTCATGCACACATACATTTGAAATAATGGCTGGGATGCAGGGGTATTTGGCTTGGCAGCCGTGGCTAACTAAAGATCCCTTTCCCCACTCCTTGGTTCACATTTCTTCTAGTATAGGCTCAG
>VZTN01007763.1:26262-44411 GCA_013400515.1 Erpornis zantholeuca | reverse complement strand
TTATATATATATATACATATAGATATATTTAAAATGTGCCATTTTTATTATTGCTTAGTAAAAGATGTCCTGTTTCTGCTGTAATGATTTCTTGGTCAGGTTGCAATGTCAGCAGTTACTGCCCCACTTCTGTCAACATAGACATTAATGTTAGTGGTTACTTTTTCTTGACTAAAATGGAGTGTAGGTATTTTGAGGTACTGGGCTTTTCCTTCATGGGGTTAGGGTGTGTACAGCAATAAGCAGGTTTTCAATCCAGTACTTAGTTTGTGTACAAATGTAATTATGTTCATTGTGTATATATTATACAATGAGCACATATGATGTAAGTATAAGAAGCCACTTATTATTGTTCAAATACGAATGTTCATATCCCATTTCTTTTATATCATATTAAATAAATGTTGATATTCTTAAGGACTTGTATGGTTAGTATTTCTTCCAGCAAACAGATGTCACACTGTGTTCCACCTTTTGATGTGGGGAATGCAACAATTCCTATCCCATTGGCAGCATCACCTGTCAACCAGAGTAGCAGTGACAGACTCTTAAGAGATCCCAGTCTTCCTCTTCGGGAAAGAATTAAGGCTGCAACACAGAACAAAACAGACAACCTGAGACTGAGATGCAAGAAATACAGGTTCAGCTGCTGGCTCTCCCAGACTGGTGTTGTGATACTGGAATAATCACTTAGTCATTCTGTGCCTCCATTCCCTGCCTGTTTACACGGGAGGTAATAGCCTGTCTTAGCAGGGTGTGGTGAGCAGCAATTCAATATTTGCAAACGCTGATTGCCAAGTTCAGTGGGGTTAAGGAGAGAAGTGTGATGATTCCTGGAGGCTTTGGCATCTGCATAGCATCTTCCAGAAACTGAAAGAAAACCTGAAATAATTTGTCAGGTGTTGTCACACTACAGATGTTACCAGCTTCACTTCTCCGTCTCGCACAGCTGCCTGAATTTGCCTGAGACAAAAGAGGTTTAGAAAAGAATTATGAGAAATGAAAATATTTCAGGGAAAGCTTTTGAATCTAGGGTGTAAAGCTAAGGAATCTTTTGCAGGTTCAGGCAACTGCTGTGTGCTTCAGTGCACGTGTGTGCCATAAGTGGCAAGGCAAGTTTCACAGGAAGGCAGCTGCCAGCTCCTGATGTGCTTTTTTTATCATACAAATCATATCCTGATCAAGTTAATGTTGCTGTTGTAGAGATTGTATAATGCATTGTGCTTTCCCATAGAGGAGTGCCTGATACTGTGACACAGTTTGAGATAACTTTACCATTACCCTCCTCCTCAAGTAAGAGTTTGTGTTTGTTGGATTCTTCTGGCACTCCCAGCTCTTCTGCCAGTTCTTCCTGGTGCTCTTTGCCACAAAGACACAGAGTGTGTTGTCTGGCTCCCTGTTCTGCCATTTTCTCTGAAAAGTGGAAAAATAGAGATCAGAATTCAGCAGCAGAGCCCAGAGGGTCACAGTGAAAGTGGCTGAAGGAAGGATGATGATGCAGGCAGACAGCATCCAGCTGAAAAGTTACCACATTGCCCTCTTTTTTTTTTGGAACAGCAGCCCCAAATTAGTGCATCCTTCCCTCCAACAGACTGAGGAAAGAAGAGGAATGTGTTTTTTATTGCTCAAGCAGCCAAGGCTTAAGTTCAGTGGCATCACTGGAACACCTGAGGCAAGGCAAATAGGACACACCCTGTTCTCTCCCTAACCCTTCTAGAGAGAGCTGTTTGCTGTCAAGTTTTGCAATCTCTGCCCTTGCTGCCAAGAAAAGAATTGAAACCAATAAAGGAAAGAATGACTAAGTGATTTTTGGACATTTATAGATGTTGTCTGTGTCTAAAGCAGTTGTTGGTTTGGTGCATCTGTGAGGAACCTGCAGTTTATAAAGGAGCTGGGGGGAGAATGAGCAAGTTGTGCTGATAGAGCTGTTGGCAAAGACAGCAAAGGTGAATGGTGCAGGAATGCAGTAATGATCATAGACTATAATTTCATTTCCTGTGGGCACTTGCTGCAAAGGCTTGGGAGTTTCATTGGGTGCTCTATTTTTTGTCTTATGGAAAAAATATAATAAATGTATGGCTTTGTGTTATCACAGAGCATCTACTGTTTCTTACCTCATCAGAATAACTCATCCCAGTGATCATACTCCTGAGATACAGAAATATCAGAATACTGATATGGTCAGCCTTCAAACATCTATTTTAAGTTTGTATCTAGGATATTTTTATATTTCTGACTGATTGCTTTATTGGCTATTGCACTGACACTTGTATATATGGAACGTGCTTTTTTTCGAAAGCAAGAGTCCTTAGGAATAATGCAACACATTCTCTACAGATGTTCATGCTTTTCAGAACCAATTACATCTATTTTTGTCTTTTGTTCACCATTTGCATTGTTCCAAGGCTACTAGAGAATGTGATTCTTTTAAGTCCCTTAATAAAGTGACATTACTCAAAAAGTTATAGTTGGTGTCTTGGCAGTTTTTCTATGTCGTGGATTGGCTCAAAGGGAAAGACCTCACTAGGCAGCTGAAACCCAAACCTTGTTTGTGTTACTACTAAGGTGGAAAAAGTAGTGTTCAGCTCACATTTCCTCAATGTACATGTCATAAAATGAATCCAATAAGGTTCTGTTTTCAGGAAATCAGAAAAAAAAATTTCCATATTTCTATCTACATCACATTAATTGGACAGTCTGTGACTCACCCACCCTATTGGATCCACTGGATGTGCATACATGAAAAACATTAATGAGTTAGTAGTAGATGTCATTAATAGATTCATTAAATCAGCAATAGATTCATTAAATTCTTTAGGACTTGGACTGGTGGCCTAAGTTGTATCCTGGTTGAGTAAAGCAGCAGAATAGGAGGCTTTTATCAGTGATGCTGTTGGATAAGTCTTAGCTCAAACTTTTCATTATATTTTAAAGAAAAGGTGGAGGGGTTTTGTTTTTCCTTTTCTAATAAATCATAAGTAGCACTCATTCAGATCACAGAAATGCCTCCTCATGTCTTTTCTACACAACACTATTTTGTCCCTGTGGTCCTGGATTGTGCTATAATTATTTTCTGAAGCTATTCTAGGGTCGTTTAATCTTATTTCAGTTTGAATCCTAAGTTAAAATGTTATTTTCCGTCCTTTAGAAAGTTGACATTTAAATGGCTGATAAACAAATTGCCTGTACCTGGCTTTAATAATATATCCAAAACAACTTAATCTAACTACTTCAAGGATGCACGTGGAGATGATAACGAAGCAACATCTGGCCTTCATTTCTTCTAAAAATGAAGAAATTATATATGCTTGCTGGTATATCCTAGGAGCTGTTTGGCTTGTCCATATGGGAGCACTGAAGAAGCTGCTACAAAATAAAATGGAATATACTGGTGGCTGCAAACAAATGCCTGACCTGAAATGAAGGCTAAAAGCAGCTGCTTTCTGAACTTGACATGCACAACTTGTTACCCAGCTGTTCCAGATGTGTCAGCATTCAAATGTTTCTTGTGGAATGAAGGTTTTTCTTTCTTTTTGCCTTTTTTTTTTTTTTTTTGGTGTTTCTTCATTCTGTGGTATGCCAAATAGAATGTTTTTAAGGTCTGTCTAAATATTATCTGGCTGCTGTAGTGAAACTGCAAGCAACTCTTAATTGCAGCTCTGGGTAAGTGACATCAGCACAGAGGTTGCTAATTGCCTCATGTGGCAGTCTGGCTAGGGATGTGTTTAAGAACATTTATTGAGGCTGGATTAGGTTCTGTTGGAGATAAAAGTAAAGCTGTAAGCAAATGGTGCTGTTTCCAGTGGACTGCTGTAGAGTATATCTGGACAAAACCAGATGTGAGATCATTAACTTCTTTATTACTGAAACCAAATCGAAAATAAGGAATTAATTTTTTCTTTTTGTCAAATTCTATCCAGATCCCCATTCTGTGGAACAGGAGTACTTCAAAGTATTTCAGACTAAAAATGGAAACATCCTCTTGCTCTTTTGAAGGTGAAATGAGTACTGTTTAAAAAAAAAAAAAAAAAAAGACTCTGCATGTTTAACTTTATAGGTAGAACAAGGAAGATTTACTTACAGCCTTGAGTTTTGGTCAGTGAAAACTTTCAGGAAAATACCTCATCCTCATCTGGTCATTTTCTGTGTCACTGTGAAGTATCTGGTACTGTCCTGGACTCTCTTCCACATCCTTAAACCCATTACAGCCCAGTGTGTAAAATATTCTGCATTCCTTATGTGGAGAAAAGCTGCCTTATCCACACCCCAGCTGTCTGTCCCTACACGAGCAGCTTGGAGTGGTGAAAATCTGCAGGTGCTTATCATCCTGGAAGATTGAGTCAAAGCATACCATGGGAGACACCCAGCATCTCCAAGTAGCTTGCTTGTGAATCTCCCTTATTTTCAGCACTGGTTTCTATTTAGAAAAAAAAAAAAAAATAATTCTAAGTAATAGTCATGTTATTAGAAATGAAAGAATTAGTAGGTACAAACAAATGCATAAGAATTTCAGAAAATTGTCATTAATTGACAGTACATTTCAAAGCAATTGAGGGGGAAAATGCTGCAAAATTCAGCAACTCAGCTCATAAATCACCTCTTCACAACATGAATTTCTAGTGAGCCCTGACACTGATTACACATGTAGTTGACTGCTTCATACTGTGCAGCTTTCTTCTTGGTAAATTCCCAAGTCAGCAAGAACATGGAGGCTGTTTCAGATGTTTTAGCTTTAAAGAGGAATGATTTTTTAATTCTTTTTTCTTTTTTTTTTTAATATGCTCCTCCACCAGTCTAGCGAGCAGCTGTTGAAGGCTGTTGGGATTGCTTTTTTTAAACACTGAAATGGTCATATCTAGACAGAGGGGAAAAAAGACAGCTGAACTTCTGGTGAATGTTTTCTGATGCTGGTGACTGCTGCTATTTTGTGTTTGGTTTTTGGCTACGTGGAGAATGTCTCAGAGAGTTTGCTCATGCAAGGGCTGGTACTGCACAGAAGCCAAATTGTAAGAGCCAGGTCTAGCTGAAAGTATCATTTTGTGAGCAGGGAAATTGCCTGTAAACCAAAATCACCTTTGAATAACATTCCTGGCTGTTTTCTTAGCCTATGCCAACAAACCCGTAATAATTTGTAACTACTGTTTCTAGTATATCGTGCCTACAAATAATAAATATTTTTAATAAAGACAAAGTGCCTGGATAATGTGTGAAATCCTGATCACTATTTACAAGGTAGCAGCTACAAATACACGAACAAGCCTCAGCCATTTAGGAGACTGCCTTAGTGAAGAGGAACTGGTTAATACTAAAACATTGGGAAAATCATACTTGCTTATATAAGCTGATCCTTTGGAGTATTGGGGGCATAACTGCTCTGACCTCACAGCTTTTATTTTAAAACTTTTATTTCACGATCTTAAAGCTATTCCATTCTGTGTGATCGGTTAAATACAACCTAGCTAAGCTCCACTTCATTTAGATTTTAGGACAAGGAAGAACAGAGGTCATGACATTTTGATCATTTTTGCCTCATTAAAATCTCGTGGACCCCAAGGAGCACAGCTGGGTCATATTTGTGAGAGGTGGGACTCCAGAGCCTTGCTCTGAGCGCTGCCTGTTTCACAGAAGTGCTCCACACGGATTCCCATCCACCCTTCCCTGGCTGGCCGGTTCCAGGCTGGAGCGCTGCACTCATTTCACCTGTGAACAGAATCCCTAACATTTTCAGGCAATTAATCATAGGCAGTCTGTGAAGTCTACGATCTCTACAGCTGATGCCTCCGAGCTGTTAGGAAGATGGCAGTGTACAGGAGTGAATCCTA
The DNA here is from genome assembly GCA_013400515.1 of Erpornis zantholeuca. Taxonomy (NCBI): domain Eukaryota; kingdom Metazoa; phylum Chordata; class Aves; order Passeriformes; family Timaliidae; genus Erpornis; species Erpornis zantholeuca. The sequence continues at coordinate 38,589 of VZTN01007763.1, read as the reverse complement.
GTTAAAGCTTCAGCCCTGCACACTCTAGGCAATTCCCAAACCCTTGGGTGCTGTACCTGTGTCTTTGGGTGCAGCAAACCAGATTTCTGTTCAGTTGAATGGATTGCCTCCTGCAGCACCTGCTGAGGATTTGTTGATTTGCTTGCTGAGGAGCTGCTGATTTTAAGGATGCCCAGCAAGGTGGATTTGTGTTTCGGAAAGTGCTGCTGGCGATCAGTGTTCCTGCAAGAGGAGGCTTTCCCTCCGCCTGCCCCGCAGCCCTCCCTTTCCCCTGCAGCTGGCGGTGGGCACGGACTCGCTGCCTTGGGCTGGGAAAACACTGCTATTACCTGTTGGCCTGGATGCAGAAGCAGCCAAGCTTCCTCCCAGTGTCTGCCCTGGGCAGATAAGTTGCGTTAATGGGGAAGCCGGAGACGAAGGGCGCGGATGTTCTCAGTCCCAAGTTCAAGTGCTCACCCAGAATGAGAACAAAGTTAGCCCGGCTGCAGCTGCTGCTGCTGCTTTCCCACTGCAGCTTCCCTCCTTTTCCCTCTCTGCCCGGCCCTTTGTCCTCACGGCGTGGTTGCCATTGTGTGGGAGTTTTAAGGGATGAAAGCGAGCGATCGCTGATGGGTGACATGATAGTGCTTTAAATGGGAATGCAGATTGCTCCCAGTACCACGCGATGGAGCAAGGCGGACAAAGCGAGTGGCGGCAGCACAATAGGCTTAGGATGATGGCCACGGCCAGAAGTGACTGACAAAAGAAAAAAAATACCAAGATTTTAAAAAAAATGTCCAGGACTGTCAAAGGCCCGCGGGTCTGAGAAGCTCTGTAACTGTGCAAGCCGTCCAGATGTGGCGGACTGCGGCTGAGCTGTCATCTCAGTAATATTTAGTATCCCTTTCTCTTCCTTCTGGGAATCTGGGTGCTGAGCACGCGCAGGAAATCGGGGATTACAAACTTGTCTGAACTTTTCACTGCCAGACATTAACATGCGGATGCAGCAGCCTGTATGTAAATGATGTTATCTGAGCTGTTTTATGCATGTGTTTCCAGGATAAGAAAGGAGATTATTTCATTGTGTGAACTAATTACCTGTGAAAAAAAAAAAATTTAGAGCCTTTTTAATGTTAATGCCAGGCTGTATTTTTATTAACCTTCCTACTCAATGAGTCAGCGTTGTGTGTTTATTGTGTATTTTCAAATGTTAAGGACTTGATCCTTTAACCTAAATGAAAGAAGTTCTTGATACGACTTTGCACGAACAGGTTTCTTTGCAAGGTTGCAGCCACATCCCAGAGCCTTCCTTTGCCCCAAAAACGGGGTTGCTTCACCAAATGGAAAGACAAAGTGACTTTTAAGTGTGGTATTACTGCTTAAGGATGCACAGCAACAATTAAAGATAAAAAGGGGACAATCATATTACACTGGAACTCCAAGACAAATTACTGCAAAACAGAGAAAATGTGTTCTTGGCCTAACCTGCAGTTAACCAGGGTAACAGAATTTGTGTGGATGCAGCAGATAGGAGCCCAGATGGGAACAGCCCTTTTGATTTCAGGTGGACAGATTGCATGATTTAAAGTTAAACATGCTCACGCTGCAAACATTATGATACAAGAGTGAATTGGTGCAAGAATCTGATCTCCTGTGGTTCCTACATCTCACACAAAAATTCTGCATGTTGCTTACTAATGGTATAATCAGGTAAGGGAGGAGGGGAATAACTTTTGAATGATTCAATATTTATATGGCTTTTAAACCAGCGTTTATTTTTTCATACTTTGTTAAGCATGATATAAACGGAGTTACAGAACATAAGCTGATGAGAATATGTTGCATGTCATGGAAATGAATATGCATGCAATATGCCAAAAGAAGTTACCACAGAACAGTGCAGGTGGTGGGTTGAGACCACTTACTGCGATATAAGAAAGTCCCAACATCTGGCTGTACTAATATGCAAAAGACCTCCAAAACTGTATTGTTATAAAAAATCTGAAAGACAAGTGGTTCATGGACATTGGTCCAGCATATTAATTTAATGAGGTTTTCTTGAGGATGACGAGGAGAATGTAAATTTTTTCTGTAAAGTCCCATTTTAAATTGGCTGCTTTGCTTCCTCTCTTCATGAAGCTTGGGCTTGAGAAACTGGGATGTGAACGTGTCTGAGGTACTTTTGTGTGAGATCAGGTCTTCAAGATAGCAGGGAGAACAGAAACCGTGGCCTGAAGTGGTGCCAAAGGATTTTCCTTGGAAGAAACAAGGCAGAAGTAGGTCATTGCTCTCTACAGAGCTGATACCTTAATGCTTTCAGTGCCTGAGTTACACTTCTATAACACATCTCTCTTTGTTGTACCTCCTGTGCACTAGCACAACCTAAATCAAATAGTTTCCTCAATTTAAGAGTCCCCAGTTTTATGTGAAGACACGTAGGCATGGATTGTAAGATTCACCACATTTAAAATCAGCTCTTTTTCACCTTGCTCTAAGGAGTTTCCTGTATTTTCCAGGCTTCAAAGAGCCAAATCCACTTTCCACCGAGAGGAGACAAATACCTAGCGTTGCCAAATCCAGATAGAAATGCAACTGCAGAGATGATTGTTCTGATAAATTATCCAGTTAAATGCAACCTGAGGCCAAACTGCTGCTGCTATAGGCCTCTATAGCAACAGCTTGCTAAGAATATATAGTGCCCCTTTTCCTACTCTAACTCCAGGATTATAGCAGTTGTTTTGGGGCACTGATCTGCCTAGAAAAAGTACTGGATGGTATTTCTTTCTTGAACACAGTTTGCATGTGTCACTATGCAAAAATCATTAAGCACACAGTGTTCACCTTGACTGAAGAAAAGCCCAGTTTTAGAAGACTGACTAGACTCAGAAGCATCATGTCATTAAAAGTTAGGCCCATCCCTGTTGAGAACACTCCATGTGCAGTTTAACAGCAGCTTTCTCTGGAAGGCTTCAAAGACTACACCTCAGAGCAGTCCTGGGGAAGAAACTCTCTTACTTTTATCCTAACAATCCATAAATTGTTGCATAACAACCTGCTAAAATGCTTTGCCTGCCCCTATGCAGTCATTGGTTTGGAGAATCTGGGAGCAATTGTGCTGGGAATAGAATTCAGAAGAGGGGAATCGCTGCTTTGCCTATGAGGAGACACGCAGTGCATCGATAGGGCACATCATCAGGGAACTGAGCTAATTTAGGATCCACATCTCCCAATTCTGCCAGGTATTGCAGGCTTCCTGAGAGAGTGGACCTCTGAGCTACTGAAATTCTGAATGATGGAAGGGTCACAGTGCAACTTAGGCTCTCCTGTGCGCTAGGGGCCAAGTCCCCACCTGCCAGCAGCCATCAATAATATCAGGATATCAGGATTTGCTGTGAGTTCCTCAGAACTCCTTAATTCCCCAGCTCTCAGGCTGACTTTGATAGTGTGGCCCCACTGAGGTCAATGTGAATTTTGCCACCAATACCAGAGATGCCAAAGTTTCAGACAAAGCTTGTAAAATTCATCTGAGAGCACACATCTCTGATCACTTAGTTTGCAGTAGAGGTGGCAGTTGCAAGATTGGATGTAAAGCACTCAGTCTCAGTTTTCATTCCATCAGTGATAACCAGTGGGGGCATAATGCAAGTTTCCAAACGTTCTAATTTCCCATTGCTTCAAATAAACAGCATCAGAACTCAATCAATGTGTGCACAGCCAAAAAGACCTTGCTTTCTCTTCCCTTGTCTAAATTACGAGGATCTCACCTATGCAACAACCATTTTTTAGTCTTTTCTGTAAAATAAAATCTCACTGGGAATGGAAGAGTCCCACAGTTCTCCCAAAACTGGTGCTTGTGGCACTTACAGGGGGCAGTTGGCACAGACAGCAGGCTGCCTAACTCACTGTGAAAGACAATGAATGCATTACTTGGGTTGGAGTGGCCAGAGCTGAGCAGGTAACACTCCACCCTTGTAAAAGGGCATGGCTCCAAGGAGCAGATCCAGAAATCCTCAGCCTCGTGCCCCAGAGCTGCCAGGCAAACACCAGAGCACACAGACTCGCTGGTCCCTCACTCTGAGGATACAGGAGTGGCAGTCATTGCATCGATGGAGTTGGGCTGCAGAACGTGCTGGTATTTGATTAGGTTTTTTACAGGTTACTGCTGCCTTCAGCATGGCATTTTTGTGGCAAAAGGGGGTGTGAGAATGCTGGGTGCTGCCCTTGCTACACCAGAGAGAGAAACAGAAGATGTGAGGAGTATTGGAGGAGGAGGAGGGAGGAGAGCTCCATTTTTGCCAGATTGCAACTATATTCCAGCTTCAGAGGCCAAGAGTGGGGAAGTTTGCAGAGTAAAACCGCGGAGGTTTGACAAGCAGGCATTCCCCTGGCTCTGTTGTCAGCATGCAGACAGGCAGCACAGTTCCTTTGGCACAGAACTGCTGCAGTGAGCTGATGAAGATCTTTTCAGTCCCTGGGCTTCCCAGTGCTGTCATGACAACAGCTACTTTCTCGGTCCTGCTGAAACCCCTTTTCACATTCAGTGAATGCCACGCACAGAAAAGTAGGTTGTTCTCATCACTCTCCCTCTCTCCCTCTCTCTCTCTCTCAGATTTGATTGATTGGAATAGGGAGGGGTGCTGTACTTCTACAAGCTTGGCTTCTTTTCCATGAACATGATGGATCCTTCATCTTACAAGAAAGGTTTGAGGAGTTATGAATAGCAAACGGTGTTTTAATAGCTCAGAAGACAAATACACTATCTGTAATAAACATTTGTCATTAGTGGCAAATGACAATGAAGTCATCCTGCTGGTTCTGTAATTGTTAAATTAGTTTTGATTAATTTGAGTATGACTTCTGCTGTTCAGTGAATGCTCTAATAACAGCAATTCAAGTCTTTGGATGCAAATCTGAATTTTTCTTAAATTTGTATGTTTGCTTGTGCTCAAGCCTACCAAATAATAAATTCTGTTTATATAAACTAATTCTGTATATCTCTAGCTGTTTGATAAACTTCCCATGACCTGAACTTTTCTTGTAACACAAGCAGAGCAGTGGGGAGAGAAGATGACTTGTCCAGCTGTTAAGGTTTTGGGAAATCTGGACTTTGACACCTTCTCCAAGACAGTATCTTGCCCAAGGCTGGCCAGAGTGTGTGATGAATGCCTCTCTTAAGGATAACCTCTCTCCCTGAAGTCTCTAGCATGCCAAGATCTGGCAATCGTGGAAAACACGTAATCTCCCTTGCTTGTCATTTCTAATCTCACAGGATATAGCAGGACCCTAAATTTGTCATCCACACTATCATGGGAGTTCTGAGTGGAGCCCTCAGTCTCTCAGGCTGCACCCAAACCTTCCTGCAGGGGCTCAGGGCTTGGGCTCAGCTCAGCTCAGCTCAGCTGCTGTGGCTCACAACCAGGACTCATCTTTATGAAGCATGGTGCAAGGCAGGAGTGGGGTGAATATGATTTTCATCCCTCACTCAGGCTGGGGCAAAGCCAGGGAATGTGGTGGTATTTGGAAACCCAGAAAAATACTTGTTGGCTTTGCAGATTTAGCAGTGCCTGTGTCTCTGTGTAACATGGGAATGATATCTCGATTTTACAGAGTGACAGAAAAGTTAAGGTTGGAAGGCACCTCAGGAGATCATGGAGTCCAAGCCCCCTGCTCCAAGGAGCAACATCTGGAACAGGCTGCTCAGGACCGTGTCCAGGTGGGGTTTGAATATCTTCACAGTGATGCCACTCTGGGCAACACTTTCCACTGCTTGAAAGTGAAAAAGTTTATATTTAAATAGGATTAATTTTCTGCATCTCAGTTTGTGACCATTGACTCTTGCCCTTACCAGATACCACCAAGTCTGGCTCCATCTTCTTCACTTCCCCTCTCAGATATTCATACCTTGATAAGATCCCCCTGAGCTTTTCACAGCTGAACAGTCCCAGCTCTCTCAGCCTCTCCTCATCTGACATGCTCCACTCCCTTAATTATCTTCAGGACTCCACAGCATGTTCTGGGAAGCTGAGAACTGTGCTTGGAAGGACATGTGTTCGCAAGAGCTTGATCTTGGAAAGGCAAGAGATTCTTTAAAGAGAAGAGAAAAGGAAAAAAAAAAAGCACACAAACTTTAGAACTAGATTTCCACAAGGGTATTTTCACTTAAATTTTACAAAACATTAATTTAAAGAAATCTAAAACTATTGTAGGGAAAACCCATATTCTACTTACACCCACAAATTGAAGAAGGGGAGTTACCACAAGCTGAAGAAGGGGAGTTTTAAAGTAATCCTAGAATGCAGAAAAGCTGTTGTAAACTTGTACTCTTTCCAAGCTGTGATTTGTATTTAATTAGCATTCAATTAATTATGCGTTTCTGTTTGGTTGTAATGGTTACACACCGGTTTTGCAACATGCAAGATCTTGATTACTTTTATGGCTTTTGAAAAGAATTTCCATCTGTGCATAAAAGCCTCTGCTCCTGACTTCGCATCTGTATTTTTAGGGGTAAAAAAAAAAAGGGATTTACTGCCTAATGTGCTTGTGCAGAATCTCCCCCTCAGCTGGAATGACCTCCTCACTTTTTACTGTGAGGTTCTGCAGCAAGTGACCTGCAGAAAATTAAAGGACATACTGGTGACAATCCTCTACATGTGCTCAGGCACACACCTTCATTTAAACCTGGAATCCAGCTCTGTTTTGCATAAGAATGTTGAAAAAACCAATTCCCCAAATTAACAGCATGTAAAGACTCTATAATCTGGAAGCAAATATTTTAATTATCTCTGCCTAAAATGAATCTAAATTACAGCATTTAAGAATGTTGATTCTTCCGAGACTTAATTTGGCTGCCTTTTACTGAAAAAGAGCAAACTGAGCCAAAAAGAAAATGTACACAAGGAGTTTTAGGATACTTCGGGAGGAAAAGAAAGTATTTCTGATAATTTATGTTGGTTTTTAGTCACAGATAAAAATATTGATAATACTGATGGCAGAGAGAAGATGCTCTGTTTGCATGTACAGTTCTGCATTACTGTTTTACCTGGTCATAGGATACACTGCATCAGTTATTTAAATTTTCCAATGTGGCATTGCAAAACTTTCCCAATAGTTTCAAAGAAAAGCACAATGCACTTTTAGCATATATTTATGCAAGTCCCTGGAAGCCACAAAAATTGAGAGACATGGGGTGCCAGGATTAATATTCAGCTATACCAGTGCAAAAGTACTGCAAGTAGCTTTTGTTTCTGAAGCAAATTCCGAGTTCATTCTCAGTGGTATCTATAATAACTAATAGATTTTCACAGCTGAATAGTGCCTACTTGAAATTCTGTGCTTATATTTCAGTTTTTGCAGCAACCTGTAGAGCACACCACTGAACCATATTGCAAGGCCTCCTCATGCCTTCAACTCACAGCTTTTTTCTTTCACTTACAACAAATTTTCATGCTTTATTATTTTGCATTTCCTGTTTTCCTTCAATATAATTTGACAACAAATTGAGCATTGATTAGTGTGCATTTTAGAGGTTTCACCCACTTGTAAGGTATCTGATTCCTTTTGATTACATCAGAATATCTATGGAACATGGGATTCCTCTCACTGTGTTTATAGATGGCTTAAAGCAGAGATGCCCTCGTCTCCACTGGGCTGGCATGAGTTTACCACAAATGCAAATAAAATGGATGTTAGGGTGTGCTTTTGGATGAGCTCCAGAATGATAGAATGGGGTTTTCCATTCCTGAAGTAACTCCTGGTCCTTTGTGTCACCTTAGCAAGTTTTTAATTTTGCAGTTCCTCTTTTCCCCGTTGCCAGAATGTTACATTTGACTGAGCTGTCTGGAGCTTTCTGAAATTTCACGACCTAACAAGAACAGAATGCCATTTTGGTTTTTTTCCTCCTAGTTAACCACTAAAAGCAGTTCCCTGGTCTAGCTCATGGCAGGAATTTCAGGGACAGCTGTGCTGGCACCAGAGAAGAGGCAGCAGATCAGCGTGACACAAAGCAGGGGCAGGCCAGAGGGGGAAGAAGGTCCCAAGCAGTACCAAGAATTCATTTTGCTGCAAAGGGTTTTGCAAAGCCCAGAGAGGGCTCAACACTCCACAGAAGAGAGGAGGGACCCTTTTCCCACATGCATTCCCTGCAGCCTTCTTCTGCTTGGCCCAACCTAAGCACGGCTTCTAGTTTCTTACAGTCATGGTTTCCAAGCAGACAGTACAGGCAAAGATTAAAGGCAGCTTTGAAGAGAAAAGAGCATGGAAGCTGACTTTAAAGGGAGAATTAACTGGGTGCTGCAGGAGAGGGTGGGGTGAGAATTGCATCATTGAGGCAATTTCAGCCCAGTCTGAAGCGAAGGGTGAGAACCCAGAGCCGGGTGCTCACTTGGAGCAAGGAGAGATCGCAGCCTCTTCCTCCAGCCCTCGAATTTGGATGGGGAAGGGTGGGGCAGAAAGGAGGGAAGGGTGCAGTTTCCAGCGGCTGCTGAGCAGGCAGAATTCTGAGCAAGGTGAGTCATGAGGCAGCAGGAATTTCCTGCACTGCTTAGGACATGCATGGGGAGGCAGGGGTAGGAGAAGGGAGCTCAGTCACTGAATGCTTGGCTTTACAGAATCTCCCTGGTATCCTAGCAAGTGTAAGACTGGATGTCACCTTTCCTGTGCCTCAGGCCTATATATTTTTTCTTCTCTCTTTATAGGCCTTTCTTGCTCTTTTGAAGTCTTTTGCTGGCGTACTGTACATCAGTACAATAATGCTGATTAAAGGTAGGGAAAAAACCTCAGGAAACGTGCCTTACACTTATAAAACCTTCTGGTGATCTCACCTAAGAGTCCCTCAAGAAAACCTCACAAAACAGCAAAATTGTTGTGAATAAAGAAAAGAAGAAGCTACTTCTTTGGAGTGTGCTTGTTACTGATCCTGCAGTCAGTGTGAATGCCTTGCACTGAGGTAAGAGAATAAAATCTTAATTTCTTCTCCCTGCTCTGCTGTGCCTACAAATTGTTTGTTCTTGAACTCATGTTCCTGCTTGGAATCTCTGCCTGTGAACGGGCTCCTCCTGGTTTATCTACTGCCTTTTTTTAATTTTATTTTTATTGTATTATTTTGAACTTTGTTGATTCTTCAGCACAAATGTCTGAGCTTTACAGCATCGTTGTAAGGTGATCATACCAAGATAGACTGAGCATATCAGAAACCTTTTGTGTGAACGACAGAGTAACGTCCCCCTGTAAAGCCCAAGTGAATGATGTGGCTTTTTTCTCCAAAGGATTTCCTACCAGGAGTCTCCTCCTTTGAGCTTTTATCAGACCATTCAAATGTAAATTATTTAGATGCTTTTGCAAGTTGTAGAATCACCTGTTCTCTGACAGATCTCCTCTTTCAAGAGGTTTGAAAAGTCAAAGAACGTCGGAGAAAAAGGAAATCTAGCTTCGGTAAGCTGTGTGGGTTTGTACAGAGAAAGCTCAGTGAGCAATAATCATTGCTGCTTGCACTTGATTAGGACTTTATTACAGCACTCAAGGGCCGAGCCTGGACGCAGAATTTTGTGCATTTGAAAAAGTGAGAGCAGGACACCAAGAGATTATCACAGACTTTTTCTTTGATGAGTGCCTCCTGCAGTAATGACCCCTTTGGTACTGAGCGCTTGCTTAAATGCCAAGTGATTTCCATTAGGCAATAGAAACGTCCTGAGTTTCCTTCCCTGAGCGTCTTTGAATACACAAATTACCTAATGAGCTGGCGTCTCTACCGCCCTGCTCAGGAGAGTGGAAAGTGGGAGGTCGAATCTGTGCCAAACACCGGAGCCTTTGCGTGCACACACCACCTCAAGAAACCCAGAGAGACTTGGGGGAAAAAAAGACTTTGATTGCCTTGAGCACTCAGCAGAGCCGATCAGGACAATTTACATTAGGGTACATAGAGTTCCTTGTGGTAACTTTTGTCCCCTTTATCTCATATCCATCGTTTGTGAGAGGTGTCTTTTACCCAAGTCCTTCATACATTTTTGGTTTCTCATGACTCAATACCTCTCTGCTTCTGTCCCCTGCTAGAGCACAGAACTGTGGGAGGGCATCAGTGGGTAATAGAGACACAGGAATTATTTCAGCTACTGCCGTTTCTGCACTGAATCAAAGGGTGGGTTGTTTTTGAAACGTCAGTTTGTGTTTGATTAGACCAGCGACTGCAACACCCACCCGGGAGCCCCACACCTCCCTCAGTGGAGAGCAAAGCACAGCACACACTGCTACCAGGAGGAAAGGCAGAACAGGGTACAGAAGCTCAGGGTTTGGTGACTGCTTTGGTGGAGTTAGGAGTTACCTGCAATATGCATCTTGCACAGACGAGAAACAGCATTGCAGCTGTTCTTGTCTTTTTTCCCCGTCTGGATTTTTTTTTTTTTTTAAGCATTCTTATAATTTCCACTTTCTAGCTGAGGCCGGCTTCTAGAAATCTGAGGCACTATCATAATTTCTTTATTGTTGTTGGTTTCCAAAATTTGCTTATGCTCCTTTGCAGGCTAAATATGTTCTTCGTTTGTTTTCAAAGATTAATCCAATGTCAAGTCCCTCTGCTCCAACCCCCTGTTGCTGATTCAGAGAGCTGTGGCTCTCTATTTTGATGCTGCTACACCACAGCTTGTTCTTGTAGTTGCTGCTCACAACTACATCTGTTGATGGGCTGGGAGCCATCTCTGGCTATGCAAATGCAGGTCTTAGGAGCACCTTCTCCAGATTTTAATCCTACACAGTTAACTTCTCTTGGAATCCAGGATCTCTGTGGACATGCCAGCTATGCCTGCTGTAACTTGAATCGGTGATGTTCTTCCTCGTGTGCAGAAGGCACAGTGTTTTTCTGGACTGAGTTGTGGCTCTGTGTTTTGTAGTTTGTTTTTAAACTAAACTCCCACAGCTTCATGATTTTTCTTTTAAATAAGGCAAGCTCTGTAAGCACTGGGTAAAGACTGACAGATGTAAGACACTTAAAATTCACATGGAACACCATTTTATGCTTTCAATTACCCTTCTCATCTCTGTAATAATTTGTCAAACTACACGATTTTATCTCTGCGTTCAGATTATACCCATTTTCCTGTCCTACTGCAAATCCCCATCCCATATACTTTTATAGTAAACTTTATCCCATTTTTACATTATCATTAAATGACCTTAATTTTCAAACTCTGTTCTGAAGGCTTCTATGTGATTGACTGGCATCCTGCTGAGGTTTCACCTTTCCCCTTCTACACATCCATAGGAAGAAATTGTTCCCTGTGAGGAGGCTGAGGCCCTGGCAGAGGTTGTCCAGAGAAGCTGTGGATGCCCCATCCCTGGAAGTGTCCAAGGCCAGGCTGGATGTGGCTCTGAGCAAGCTGGGTTAGTGGAAGGTGTCCCTGCCCAGGGCAGGGGGTTGGAACGAGATGATCTTTAAGGTTCCTTCCAAGCCATTCTGTGACATTTCACAGCCCGCTTTGGTCACACAGCTTTTCACCGGGAGCCAGGAAGCCTCTTCCCTGCCAGGGGAGGTTTAAGGCCAGTTTGTTCTGGTTTATCCTCTCTCCTCACCGCACATCGCGGCCGCTGTTGTCTCTCCTGTTAGTCAGTGGCGCTGGAACCCTTTCCCTGCCTCCTTTCTGCCCGGGCCGAGCCCGTGCTGTGGCAATCCCGCCCGTGCTGTGGCAATCCCGCCCGGGCGGTGCCACAGCGGGGCCCGCGCCCTGCGGCTCTCCCCGAGGAGCCTCGGTTCCCCCTTTCCCGAGCGCTCCACGTCCCGCTTTGCCCGGGAGAGGAACGGGGGCTCCGGGGCTGCCCGGACCCGCAGCACCTGGTGCCACCGGAGCTCTCCCGGCCCCGCTGCCCCTCCCTGCGCCTCAGCCACCCTGCTCCCGGCAGCGCCAGCCGGGAATGCCGATGTCCCGCTGTGGGACACGGGAGACGGCGGGATTCGTCCTGCAGCGAGGCGGGAGAACCGGGACCGGGAGCGCTTCGTTCCCAGCTCCCGGCGCGTCCCGCGGCACTCCCCGCTATCCCTGGGGAGTGGGGTGACGCGATTCCTGCGGGGCGCCGGGATGCCCGGGGGATTCGAACCCGGATCCACGGGGGAATGAAACCGGGATTCCCGGGAGATTCCAGCCGGCATCCCCGGGCGATTCCAGCCGGGATCCCTGGGAGATTCAAGGCGAGATCCCTAGAGACTTCAAGCCGGGATCCCCGGAGATTTCAGCAGGGATCCCTGGGGGATTCACGGTGGAATCGCCGCGAGACTCAAGCCGCGATCCTTTCGCGCCGGGGGCGGCAGCAGCCGCCGGCGCTCCGCCCTCCCCGCGTTGTTTGTCCCCGGGCGCGCTCCGTAGC
>VZTN01007763.1:1291-25428 GCA_013400515.1 Erpornis zantholeuca | reverse complement strand
TGCTCGGGCCCCCCGGCAGCCCGGCCCTGGCTGGGGAGGAGGGGGCGCTCCCCGGCCCCGGCCATCGCCGATCCCTGAGAGCCCCGAGCCGGGCGCTGCCTCCTCCTCCTCCGGGGGCCTCTTTCCTCGGAAGCTGCGGATTTTTCTCAGATGGTGCTTTCGGGGTTCTTCGGGGTTGTGTCTTTTGCCAACGCGCAGGTGGGGTTCACTGAAGCTTCGGGATGGGAAGTGGATCTGTGGATGCGGTTTTACCTGCGTCCGCAACAGGGTCTCTGCTCTAGAGGGAGAAAAGCGAGTGAAAACATCTTAAAACATGAGGGGGGAAAAAATGGAGTTTACTAAAATAAAAAGGAGATCAGCCTTTCCTGCCTTACGTGTACACAAGTAATAATCATGCACAGTGTGAAGTGAGGCTCAGTATTTGGAGGCTCAAAGTCATCTTTGAATGAGTTCTGTAATTGTGAATTACAGAATCTTTAAAGATGAATTCCTGAGCTTTTGTATGTTAAAGCTATGTATTTCATTTTACTAAGATTCTAGCTCGATTCTGGTGGAAAGGCACAACCGAATTCTCACACATGGTTGAATTCTACCATTCAGGTCTGTTTCAGCCTACTAAGTCAAGCATTTCAAAGAACATGGCTTATGTAGTAGCTCTCTTGGATGTTGTATGCAACAGTTTATTTGAAAAACTGAAAATAGGATGGAAAAAGGACATAAAAATAGTGTGAAAGTGCTATATGCCTCGTTACTGATTAGTCCTTTCATATAGTTTAAGAAACTTTAACAATTTTTCTATTTGTTCAGCAAAAAAACTATCAGACTTCCCTGCTAAAGTTATAGTTAAGTAACAATTAGAATTTTGTTTGTATTTTCTTAAGGTAGTTTTGCTGTTAAGTGTGGAGAATAACATGGTTCGGTCCAGAAATGTACTTTGAATATATGTTAGATCAAAATCTTTGTGACTATACAAATACCCATATTTCAGAATGAAAATGGGGCATGACTAGACCTAACCTCGAAGATTAAAACCAGCCCAGCAAACTCCTTGTGAGTCAGTTCCCCAAAACCATGTAATTGACCTAAAAGTCTTGAGACAGAAAAAAATTCAGGTCTTTGGTTTCCATCGGGCTTTTGAGACTTACAGAAGTCACATTTTCTTTCTTCTAAACTTAGGCAAGTGGAAGGGGGGTGTGGATGTTGGGGTTTGTTTGTTTGTAGGTATTGCTTGTTTTTTGTTTTTTTCAAAAGCTGAGATTTTATGTGAAATTGAGTAATTATGGGAGTAGACTTCTGGAAAAAACACAGGTACATAAAGGAGCTTTAAGATAACAGTTTCTTGTTTTTCATAGAATGAAAGTCCTAATCTCATCCTGATCTTATCCAAGTGCGTGTCTGAGTTGAGGAAATAACAGAAATAACTTGCAGGGGTTTTCTGGAAGTAGTGTCATGGTGCTTGCCCGTGCACTCCAGAGCTGGTTGCTACTTTCTTTCTCTGTCATTGTTCTCGTGGTCCTCTTGCTGTACATGGTTAAATCCACGTGTGTGGATCCTTGCTCCTTCCCTGTACCACCAGTACAGACTCTTGCAGTATGTTTAGTGGCTTAAATAAGTGCCTTGCTTTTAATCTTTGCAAAGTTTTATCTTGACCTGCCAGGATGAAAACTCGGGGTGTTGAGAGAGCATTTTGCTCTGTAATTCCAAGGCCTGCTTGTTGAGTTGGTAGGAGAAGAGCTCTGCTACCAAGAGTGCCATTTGTTATTCCTGGGGATGGAAAATTTCTTTTGGTGTGCACTCTTACTGCAGCATGGTAGAATGCTTTATTATTTTTGTCACATGTAGTCCAGCAAGTTGCTTGCTTGACATTGTGTTCCAAATGATTGCTGCTGCTTGGAAGGCAGCCACAACATAATCCTGTGCCTTTCAGATGTTCAGGCAGACGAGCAGAGTGTTGCAAAATGTAGGGGATGTGCTGAAGAGTTAGAGTGCATTAGTTGGGATGGTGAAATGCCAGGGAAGAGCTGGAAACATTTTAGACTTAAGAATGAAGGTACAGGTATATAAAAATACACTGAAATCCTGCAAGACTTAATCATTCATTGATTTGGTCACCTCTGAATTGTAAGTTCTGTGACAATTAGAGAGTGATATTCCGTCTATTAAGGGTTGTTTTATGTGGAATAGTTTATTGTACAGTACTTCACGACCTTTGCTGACTCCTTGCGTTGACGAAATCCTGAGGAACTTGGTGTCTGACTCTCAGTGTGTTGTAAAGTAAGATTCCCTGGGAAGGGAAGAGAGAGAGAAAAGGGAAGAGAAGGAACCAACAGGCTCGACTTTACAGTCCCTGGGTCTAGCCAGAGGAAGCTGGTAGAAGAGTGTACTTGGTAAAGACACTCCTGCTGTCAGCAGGTTTGGTAACGTTCAGATCGTGCCCCTGGGCTTGGGATTTTTTTTCTTGCTTCCTCTTTAGAAAATTTGAATGAATAAAAGGGTGTGGTAAGAGGGCCTGAATTCCATGAGTGATCAAATTCCCATTTCCCTGTGGATGTTCTTAATCATTCTCCGCCTTGTGTTATCTCTGATTTTTCCTTTAGTGATATCAGATACAAATGAAGCAGATGAAGAGGAAAATCTTGTGTGTGGTCAAAATAGAGCTACTGTTCAGTAACTTCTGTTTTCAACATTTTATTGTATTTTAAGAGTATCCACTGCATAGGCTAAATAATTTGTAAGAAATTTGTAAGTATTTATACCAACACAAGAAATAAATATAGAGTTGACTATTGATGCCCTGAAATTTAGGGTGCATTTTAGCCCTCCTTTTTCACACACACAGACAGTCTTTGTACTTAGTTACAACGTGCTTATCTTCCCTCCCAAAAAACCCAGAAAGGAAAAAGCAAACCCCAGACCGATGCCTAGGATAAATAACCAGGTGGCATTTTCAGCTCAGAAGAGTTCAAGGCTGACAGGTATCTTGTTGCTCTGTAGTAGTTCCATTTTTTCCCTGGCAGTTATGCTAAGTTCCCACTACTATGCAGGAGTTTGTCTACGACTTTGTGAGCAAGCTCAGATCAGCTGGCTGAGTAATAATAGTCTGCATTCAAGCCTAGTGATCCTCTGGATTTACAGTTAGAACAAAGACTATTATCAGCACGTGAATGCTGCTCATTTTCTTGTGCCTTTCCCTAACTTGAGACCTGTGCTGAAAGGATGGATGTGTTCCTCCAGAGTCCTCTGGAGCTGCTGATCTTCCTGTAGTGCTGAGAAACGTTTGACAGGACTTGAAAAGAAAAAATAATGGTTCAATTAACTATAAACACTGAAGCTGGACCTAAGCAAATGCATGGATTTGGGTAAAAACAGCTGAGCTGAGTGAATTGGAGATGCATCTGCAGCTCACTGCTGTTGCTGAATTATGATATTTTCTTACAAACATTTAGTTTACTGAAATAATTTAAATATTGTTTACTGGAACATTTATTATGGAAGTATATTTAAATGTGAAATAGTTTCATCATCAGATTTTGTTTGGTTTAGAAAGCAGTGGTAGGTCTTGCAGTTTTAAGACGACGTTGAGCAGAAATTTGTGTAGTAAATCTGTATGAAGAGCTTTTTTGTTCACCCTTGTGAATTTGTCTTATGTCTTCATACTGTCACCTAGAAGTTACCCCTGGTTTACTGTTCTTACATTATCTTTACCCTTCTTAGCAGTTTATCCTTTGCTCTCTCCTCCTCCTGACTAGGCAAGCAGCATGGCAGAGGTACCTTTAAGCTGCAGGATCAGCTGTTTTGCTGAGTTATCTGCAAGTGCTGCTTGATGTGCTGGTAGGCCAAGTGTAACAGGTTGTCTTTGGACCTATGTAGTAATCTTTCCCTTAGGCACAGCACTAATTAATGTCCATCTTATTCACAGGCAAATTTCATTAACTTGTAAGGCTTTTTTTTTTGTTTATTTGTTTGTTTGGGGTGTTTTTTTAATGTGGGGGGATAACCTTTTCATGTTTTTTTGTTATTCACCAAATCAGTTACTGAGAGGTCCTGACACAAGGAATACCCAATAATACTCAATGACAATTCGAGTTCTTAACCACATAAGACTTGCAAAATACTTCTAGAAATGTTATTATTCTGTTCCTATTTAATAGATGAGCAGTTTTGGAAACACATTTCAGATAGGTTTTTTAGTTGTAAACTTTTTTGTGCTGCAGATTGGGAAGTTTTTTCGTTTTACTGAATGAAATGACAGTGTGGAACTAATGGGTTGAAAGATAAGAGGTTTAGACATGAAAATTCCGTGCTCTAGTCTGAGTTTTTTTAAATCTCATGTAGAATGAAGGCATTGTCAACCTTTAAGAGGTATGCTGATTTAAAAATATTAGTTTTAATTGCAGTTTTTATTTTATCTAGCTTTTAAATTCTTAAAAGTGAAGAACTTTCAAGATTGACTTGGCAGTGGTACGTGAGTTGTATGGGTGACATTTATGAAGGCAGAACAATAAATTTGAAATATAATCCAGAGGACGTGGTACTAATAGGTGTGTTTCATGGATCCATGTGACCAGATTAAAAAGTGCTTCAGGCCTCTCTTTGCTCCATAGTCTCACTTGTTCCTATGCAGGAAGTGAAGAATCATTCATTAGTGCTTATGGCAAGGTGGTTAAGTCGTTAAGTTCTTTTTAGAGTGTGTGTAGTGTTGCCGTGTCACAGTGAGCTATACAGAAGTTCACCCGAGTTTCAGAAATTCTGCTGAAAATTGTATTTGCAGTATTTCTAACTGCATTTATTGTTGCTGTAGTTATTTGCTTTCAAATTGCAAAATAAACCCCTTGTTTCTGTAATAGTTATGTTCAGGCCTTTCTGGCACGGGAGAAAATAGCTTTTGATGGGAAGACAAAACAGCCCAGATATTTTGTGTGGTGAGTATCTTTATTACTAAAGCTGTTGGTTGGTATAATTGAGTGGTTAACATGAGGTCTTTTTGTGAATTAGATGAAAGAGCTTGGTATAATGAGCTGTTATAGTTATTGTAGTAAGATGTAAATATACTTCATAGAATTTGAGAAAAACATTTTCCTATTCAGTGTAAGACAGAAATAGTTTTGCTTTTATGTTGGATTTGAACATCCACATCGGTCTGTGTGCATTTTGTGTAAGTTTGTGACAACATCAGCTCCGGTAACTTCTAAATACAAGGTTTGATAGGTGGATTTGTTCAGGGAATTTCCTAGGCAGTAGTGGAAAAAAACTGTCTTGGTTTTTCTTTTTTTTTTCCCTTTTTATTTTCCCTTTCCCCGTTTCACTTTCCAGTGAAGTTAAGCAGGGTGTTACGTGCAGTCTGAACAGCCATTTGGCAGACATGTGACATCACACATTTCTGGAGCTGGTCACAGATAAAACTAACTCTCTTGGATGATAAAGTAGAAATGTTCTACCATACCACCCTTGCTCAGTTCTTTCCACAGCTTTCTAGTACCTTTCACATATTTACATATTTTTCAAAAGCCTTTCCCAGCTGGAGAAGAGCGGTGGGGGAATGAGCAGCATGGAGAGCTGTCATGGAAGTCAGCAGTATGGAAATACACCTAGAACCCATTGCCTTGGGGTAGCTGTAGAGCAGTCTGTTGTTGGCTGGGAAAGTGGTGCATGGCATAGAAGGGAGATGAAAAGCAGATGGAGCTTTTCAGACAGGAATAGAGGTTTCTGGCAAGGGGATGATGTGAGATACACACAGAAAACTTCTGGGACGATAGGGAATGAGATATGTCTAATAGCCTGAGGGAAGAAAGGGAACTTAACCCAAAGAAAGTGAAAAATTAGTCTCTGCTGTAAGGCAGCCAAGTAATTGCAGGGAGTCCTTGAAACAGGTGGGAATGTAATCTTCAGTTAAGTTGTGCAGGAGATGGGAACAGAAGAGGGTAAGGAACTTCTTTGTATGAACAGTGAGTTTTATCCGCTTTCCCAGTTGCTACTAAAAAAATATGACGGTGTGACTTGCAAAAATACAAAGTGGTAATTTTGTAAGATTTTCTGAGGTAGAGGTTTCTTTGGTTATCTATCCATGTAGCTGATTCTTTTTTATAACTTTATATGCATTCTCTCTGGAGTTGTTCATTTAAATATGAAAATATTCAAAAATATTTGGTTTAGAAAATGAAATATAAATATTCCATGTTATGCTTGCTGTTTATTAATGGTTTTGGTATATGCTAAGATAGCAATTACAGTTGTGGTTTTGCAGCATTCAAAACCAACAAAAATTGAAGAAAAATTTTGAAGTCTCTTGAGATGCTGAAGTACTTCTTTTCCCCTTTAACAATGGTAAACTGCAAAAGCAAGAAAGACCTGGGATTTCTTTTCCCATATCTAATTTTCTTCTCTGTAGTAGAATTTACATTCTTAAATAAATTTTGCTGAACTACTGTTGCTAATGTTTAATGGATACTTTCTTTCTTTGATAGAGGTTACTTAAGGTATATGCCAAGATATTTGGTAGAGAAAAGCAAAAGATTTGTTATGATCTTGTAAGTCCTGTTGTCATCCTGATGCACCATAGACGAGTGCTGTAGTTCAGACAGCTTGTGTAATGTCAGAGGGAGAAAACTTCACCTTGGTTTTTTGAGTTGAAACTTGTAAAAAACTTACTGTTGGCTCATACAGTGGTATTATATTTTGTTAAATATGCCTAAATAAGAATCTAGAATAAAGAATGTCCACTTACTATTAATATCATTCCATGTAGCATTTTGTGTAAATTATTAGCTCCCCTGTAAAGTTTCACTAAAGTCCTTATTTTGATCATTTTAGTTTATTGTGTTATAGTAATGACTCAGATTTCAAATGAAAAAGAATCTTAAAAGCGCAAAGAAAATATTTTTGATATATGCAAACAGAGAAATGTAAATATTTTGTTTCCTTTGAAATAAAACTCCTTTTTCCATGTCTTTAAGTAGACTTCCTTAGGCTGGCTTGAATGCTAAGTTACAGCTTAGACAATTGGTACAAGTAGAAGTTAATTCAGTGTCCAGCAGAACAGGAGTCAAACCTTATTTTATGACCTTTCTATATGAATTAAGCGAGTTAGTAGAGTTGTACTTTGCTGGTTTTGATACTTTGTTTGGTTTTGATACCTGGTTAATACTTGAAGGAGCAAGTATTCCCTGAGGTAGAAATAGGCAAGGCTGATACTTCCTACAATGCTAGCCTAGCTGTGTATATTTTTCTGTATTAAGTTGAATTTAACATGATGATAACTAAAACTGGAAGGATTTTTTTATTTCTCCTCTGTGAGTTTGCATCTTTCTTTGGTCATTTTGTCTTGTGCTTGTTTTCTGTGTTTTGTGTTCTGGGGTGAGGGGGTGTATCCTGAGGTTGGGAGAATGGGAGGGCAATACCTATAGCACATGAAATTTCCTTGACACCATGCCTGAGGGCTGTTACCTTCCAGTGCTGATTAGACAGCTTCAAAGTGATTATGGTTCTCAGAATGGGAAGCACTGTTAAAAAAAAAAATTATTTCTGGTGGTTCTTTCGTAAGTGTTTCTTCTCTGCTTCTCCTAAGCTGTGCTAGTAAACACACTCTTTTATCAGTGAAGACTGAAAATTGTGAACCACTTGTTGCTGTTCTCCAACTTTTCAGAGAGATTATCAAGTTGAAGATAACATGGTTCCCAGAAATGAAAGGCAGTTTTATTTGTATCTTTAAGGCAGAATCGAGTACAGTTTCTTGATTTGTGTAATCCTTTTGCAGAATGTCATCTTTGTGCTGTCATATCACAAGGCACATATATTTAACCTGCTCTCTTTTTGCACTGCTCCTTGGATGTTTTGGCATTCCAGGTTTCCTCATTGCGTTCCACTCGATCTGTATGCTACAAATCCTGTGATAACTTGGGTTTGTGTTATGCAAGTATTATGAGCCCAAATATTCTAGCACTAACAATCTAAATAATCACAGTAAGTGATCCAGGAGAGTGGAAGCAGCTCTAGAGGTGGTGAATCATAACAGTTGTTCAGTCTTGTTTTGTTTCCCGCGAATGTTTGTTATTTCAAGTTCCTTCGATTTCTCTGTCTCAGAGCTTTCCTACCTTCCCTGGTTTTATATTATCAGGCTGAAGTGTTTGCAGTGTTGTTCCCTTTTCTACATATTTATACCTTATCTAGACGTAGCTTTACTCTAAAATAAGCTGCTGCTTCAAAAAGAATTTAAAAGCAAGTTTTTGATGTTAACACTTGCCATGCCATATAAAATTCTCTCCCTTGACTATTTTGTTTTCCACTGTGTTGCTTTCTTAGTAGTCATATAACAATGCATATATTCAATAAAGAATTCTGCAGTCTTGTTTGTAAGATTGATTTATGAACATTTTTTGAGTCTTGTTCATTTCGAGAAGTTTTTGTTAGAGTAACTAAAGCATAGGTTTTGATTTCCAGAAAAATTTGATAGGTTTGATTTCCAGAAAAATGCTTAAGTGATTCAGAAGCTCATGTGCTTCCAAGCAAGTGGGTGCTTTTTTCAATCAGGCAGTCCTGGAAATGATGGTCTTTTTTTCTTTATGTTGCCTCAGTGTTGCTTTAACTTATTTCTGCCTATCCTGTTTTGCCTCCCTTGCCTCTGAAGAGCTGTGGAGTCAGTTGTTCACTGTCTGTGGGAGGGTTTTTGTGGATGTAATATGCAAGAGCAGGTGTAAACAGAAGATTCTGCCTTCAAACCACAGTGGTGGACTTTCACTCCATTTAGTCCTGGCTTATTTTTTTGATCCAGGTATTCTGATTTCTTTTTGCCACATGAGTAATCTTTCTCTTTGGCAGGCATTTAGTGTTCTCTTTTTGTTCTGTTGTTTTTTGTTTTTTTTCATGGTGGTTTGTGTACACTATTTTTTTTCTTACTGGTGGCAGGTTTTCTTGAACTCAGAAACTGATCATTATCAGTCATGAAATTATTTTGGAAAAAAACCCCCTTAGATATGCAGGTAGCTGAAGTTGCTTTCTGTGTCCTTTGAAGATTCTCTCTGTGCTGGTTGCTGGTTTGATGAAACTGTAAGAGCTCTAAAGCATAATGGTATTTTCATGCAACAATCAAACTATATCCATTCAAATAAGACTAACTGTTTTGCTTTGCATAAATGTTTGGTTTGGAGAATTAAATTGATAAATTACTGGAATTTGGTAGGGGGAGTTTATGTAGTTAGGGGGAGTTACCAGTCTAGATGCATCATAAAATACCAAATTTACCAAAGTCAGAGGAACAAAAAACGATCAGGCAAAAATCTCAAACATTTCTGCTCTGTTGCTGACTTACAGTGATTGCTTATGTTTTGTGAGCTCTGTTTTTTTTTAGGACCCATCTTAATCTTACTTTTAAATTGGCATGATCATTTGGAGAGCATAAAGCAAAAAGATTAACTGAAATCTATCTGCTTGGCTACTCATGTACAGTTGTATTGAGCCCTGCATTTTATTGCATACTGGTACCCCATGCAGATATTCTGATACTAGCTTCAGGAATAGCTTGGCATTATAGTTTGCTTAATACTCCTTGAATGTCAGCAAAAATTAAACTTTACTACAAAAACATAGGAATTTATTCTTCCTCTGTTTTTGTTTAGGAGCCAGTAGAACAATTTCTGTTACTAATCTGTTGTATCTATGGCTCTCATGTTTGGAATTGATGGAGATATTGTAGAATAGGACAGGTGGAAGAGCTTCCTCAGTGACGGGAGCTGAGGGTTTGATAATTTTCAAGCTTTGTGAGGATTTATCTTTGCTTGATCTTTGATTGTATTAGGAATTAATGAGCTCAAATTCCTTTGAATTCGGTGGTGTTGAGAAGCTGTTGTTTTTGTGGAACTTGTCCATTGAGACTGCATTCAGAGCTGCACACCACAGTTTTCCACCTCTTATCTTGAAAAGTAATAGGAGTAATGGGGAAAATTGTGAAGTTTTTGTTTTCACTCTCGAGTTTTCCTAGTGAAATGAAAATAATGAGGTGCTGGGGGATGTCACTAAGCATATCATTATTATTTTCTTTCAATGTTTCTGTTTTCACTTGATGTTTGTAATTGAATGACTGCAGTTGGTGCTGTTTGTTTTCTTTTGGGATTAGTACCTAGTTGTGATTTAGTCTTCCAGGTGGTAAAAGCTTTTCTGTTGATTTCTAGGTTTTAACCCTTGAAGTTGCTGTGAGATGTGACTGACTGACATTCTCAGTGTTCCCATTATTCTGAGGTTGTTTTATCTGACTGTAACAGTTCAGTTTTCTCTCTTAAGCTTCCCTCATGGATTAGACCAATGTCGCTGCAACTGTAAGGGGAAATAACAGAGTAGGGAAAGAAACTAGCAGGCTATTTATTTTTGCTTGGTTTGTTTGTTTTTTTAATCCTTAACCTGTTTACTTACTTCCAGTAAGGTTTGTAGCATTTGGTTTCAGAGGCAATCTGCTGATTTTACATTTTATGGCTGGATTATCACTGTGTATTTCAGTTCTCTCAGTTTTCAGTGTATATATTCTCAAAACTTGGAGTGGTGCAGTGTGCAGCTTGATGGCTGCTCAGTAGCGTTGGTTTCAGCGACCCTACAATGTGTGTTGGCTGAAATTGCTGTTCGTTTTTAATTTGATGCTTTCCAAGATGAGACCTTTCCACATAGGATCTGTCAGGATCGTTTGGTGTTCGCTGAATTCAGCTGGGTCCTTTGGTTACCTCCTGATCTGAACATCTGGGAGCTGGGCGCTCTGGGTGGAGGTGCTCTAACCCTGAAATGAGCTCCTGTTGATCAGACTGAAGGGCTGCTTGTTGACCCTCGAGGGCACGGTATAAGGCCCATCTGTTAGGGCTGAATTCTGCCTGAGGGAAGGTTACTTCAGTTAAGGTCTACAGGGAGTATGTTTAGCAGACATTAAGAGTATAATAGCAAATTGATTGGGCTTTTGTGCATGTGTTCAGTGCCTGGCTCTGCTCTTGGTTCAAGTGGACAGTTGCTAATGGGACTTTGTGGAAACTAAAAATGGAATTATGTTGCTGTTCTTTCAGGTGTTTTGGTGATATTCCTGCTAGACTCTTACTCTCCGCTGTACTGAAAGATTTACAAAATCAGGGAAAGAATAAATTTTGGGCATTACATTCATTAAATTCAATAGAAGGTATGAGCCAAGTGTGTGTCAGCAGTGATGTGCAATATACCATTTTATTTAATACATTGAATAATAGTCTCATTATAGTTTTATTCACATCTAAATGTACACAAAAAGGAGTGCCCAGATGTAAAATATGTAGATTAAAATTTGTACGTTTTAAATTGTGAATAAGTTGGGTTTTGGTTTTTTCCTTATAGAAAATATCCTTATTTACACAACCCCAACAGTGGCTTAATTTTGCTCAGATCTTTAAAGGAAAAGAATAATCCAGAATTTAAAGTGCTTGAAAAATGCTTTTTATTTTCTGACATGAAAATGACTGACAGCTTCTTACAAATTTTTTAGTATTATTTTTTGTTTCAGGATTGTTTTTAAATAGAGCTTGAACTAAATTTAACCAGCTAGACGCATTTGATTATGCAGGTACTAACCTTTTAACATGAAAGTGCTGCTAAAAATATCTTAATCTTCTTGATAATGAAGATTGTATTATTTCTAGCCACAGGTAAAATAAGTACAGGTAAAAATAAGACCTGAAACGATGCCTCAGAGGTAATGATTCCTATATTTAAGCTTGCATGTTTTTGCTTAATGAACACATTTTAAATGTCAGTATCATTTCAAAGCTGTTGATCTCTTGGTAGAGGGAAAGCTTGTAGGAGGAGAGAAAAATGTTTGACCCCTCTGAGAAGATTCTGTGTTTTCAGTTCTACCTTGCTGCATTTGGCAGACACTGCCAGTGTTTGCAGACTTGGTGAAATGAGGTGTGGTTTTAGTAAGGCATTTCAGAAAGGCATTCAGTTCTTGCCTCTAGACCTGTGATTTTTATGTCAAGTTGATTCAGGTGCTCGATTAGAATGAAAATAGGGCCAACATAAGCTCGAAGACTATGGTATGCTTGCTGTAACAGTTCTAAATTTTAGTAATTAGTCAGTCTTTTGAATGGTGCTTCTTAAAAACTGCTATTGTATATGCAGGCTCTCTCCAGCAGTGACTGTTTTTGATGCTCTATTGTTTGGGATGACCCCTGAGCTGAACTCTCTGAAACTCAAATGTCTAATGTTCTTCATCAGGCCATGGTCTATAGATCCATTACAATGGAGCTGGAGCCTGCCTACAGCTTGGGAGCAAACCCAGACCTGTCTGTCAGTGGCAAGAGGGGAATGCCACAAGCGCTTCAGTTCTGCTCGTGTCATTCTGCTTTGATAGTGGCAGGCAGGCTTTAAACACATCTCCTGCCTGTGAGAAAGGGATTTAGCAAAAGACAGAAAAACTTGCTTTAACTAAGCTAGCTAGAAATCTGTTTCAGTGTCTGTTTCAGAATGTCTGTGGTTTTCTTACTTTGTTTTCTCCTCTTATGCACGTTATTACTTTCCCACTTGCAGGCTTTGTGGATTTTGGGTGAGAAAGCAGAAGGATGTAATTTCCATTACCACCTTCCCTTTGTTAAGGAACTTCCCCTCTCTCAGACCATCCCAAGCAGATAGAAAGTCATATTGGATTGAAAAGCCCCATTCATAAACCAAAAGATGCACAGACACTTCTTCTGTAGTCCAGCCCTTCTTGGGCTGAGTGTTAGCACACATCTTATTCTGTTGTGTGTCCTGTCCCCACGCCCTTTCTGAAATTCTGAGAAACAAAAAAGTGGGTGAGTTGGCAGCTCCAACAGACACAGTGTTGCAGTTAAGTCTTCACAGACTTAGCAGCAGCCACAGCTCTGACTGTAAAACTTATCTTTCTGCTTCATCTTGAAATGGGCAGGTCAAGAGACCGCCCAAGTCAGTGTCTTTGATGTTACATATACTAGAGACTATTCTCTGTAAAGCTTCCCGATATTTTCTCAGTGTGTGAAAGACAAGAGAAAACTACACACACTTGGGCACTGGTCTTTCACAGATTCTCTTTGCAATCTTTACCTTGTTAGTGAGGGACAGAACTTGCTAAGTGAGAAATCTAATTCTAGATTTCTTACTATTGGGAGGCACCTGAAATATGCTGGGCCTGGAGGTACAGAAGAGAAAATAAAAAATGTATGTTACATTTTTATTTAACTGATTGTTACTAGAGAAGGAATTTGCCAGGGCAGTGAGTTTCTTGCATTAGAGTCTACCAAGAATGTATCAAGAAAGTCCATCCAAAACCAGTGATCTCTTGTTGTGTGACTCCTGGTAATTTTGTTTTATAAACAATTGAGTTATTTATCTAGTAGGTTCTGTTACAGCAATATTTGTCTGTGCTCTTTAATGTCCTAATCAATGTTCTTCAAACTAGAAGGAACGGGGGCATTTTATATTAAATACCAAATTGTTATTGCTCAACTGGATTTGAGTTGTATTTTTTCCCATTTTTAGACAGGATTTTTAATAGCTTATAGAATCATAGTCCATTGTAGCACTTCATTCTCAGTTTCCAAATTCTAATGCTACTATGTGGTTTAAGTGCTATGGGCAGCTTATTTTTATTCCAGTTCCTCTGATACAAAATTTTGATACCGTGTTAATCTGTTAGCCCTTAGCAAACACTTAGGCTATTAAACACAAACCCAGCAAACATTTAAACAATAATAGCTAAATTAACTTGCCAAGTGTTACTGGTTTCTTATGTCATTAATAACCCTACTTGTCATGATAGCTTTTGTTGAGATCAGTTGACTTTTAGATATTTTTCTCCAAAACAAGGTAGAAAAGCTTATAAGAAACCTCAAAGCCTAAGCATTTGCATTCCTTAGGCTGTAAAATTAGAGACCTGTGGTTTTGTGTCAAGGTATGTTGCACAGCACTTGCAATGTGAACTAAATTGCCATGCTTTGGGTTGATCATTTCCAGGGTTTTTTTTAATCTCTTCTTAGAGGAATTAAGTAGATTTCATGCAGAAACAGAGAAATCACAAACACACACCTGCATGAGGGTGCACTTTTCTCCTGCCCCAAAATGCTTTCACAGAATTTGTTCTGGGTTATGTTTTCTCGTTGCTTTCCCACTTAGGACCAGACTGTAAACCCAGGGAGCTGTGTTGAATACCCCTCATAATCTGCTCTGTAGTCACCAGCATCGCACATCCTCTCAGTCAGAAGTTTGCTTGTACTGTTTTGTGGGGTGTGTGAGAATGGACCTAATGCTGTCTGTGGGTGTAGAAACTCATACTGACAGTAAATAGCTCTGAAGCTTGAACTCCTGCTGAAAGTATTTGGGAAGCAGTTTCCTGTGGTACCTGTCAGCTGTGAGAAGGGCAGGGTTATTTATTGACCTGAGGTGGTGTGAGGCAGCTGTTGCACGAGCGCTCTGTGTGCAGTGCTTTGCCATCCTTGGCTAAGCAGCTTCCTGTCGGGACCACTGATCCGTGTAACAGCACTGTCTGTGGCAGAAGTGGTTGGGCTTTGTGCCATTCTGTGTGTCCAAACCTACTTCCAAGTGTGATTTTGAGAAAACTGTGTTGTATATCTTAAACCGAGGAGGAGGGAAGTGGGGCAGTGGCACAGTTAACTATAATTAATTATTCAGTTTTCCTATCATCCTGTTGGTAAATTTTGCTTTCACAGTGCAGTTTTAGAGACTACATTTTTGGGGGATAATTTTTGACCTGGGCATCAGTTGAGGAAGGAGCAGATTTCAGTCCCATATTTGCATCCACTGGCACAGTGGAAAAATTAAGATTACTTGCAACAGGTTTTGCACGTAAATCTTCTGACAATTTCCTACAGGGGTCCTAAAACGCTGTTACAGTAAGTGTTGTTAGTGGCTGTAAATGCTGTGGGGCTGGGAGCTTCAGCTCAGGGCCAGTGGAATTTTTTTTTAACTTGCTAGTGACAGAATTGGGAGGTTATATGTCATAAAATGAATCAAGATCACTGGGGAGGGAAGGGAGATATGGGGAGGGATCATGTGTTCAGGGTGTAGAGAAGGGAAGAAAATAAAAATAACTGATACATGGAAATATGTTGTGTAGCAGCAAATAGCCTGTATGATTTCCATGGGTAGGAGTTATGCCTTCTAAATTGTTTGGTCTTGTTTGAAATTGGGAGGGGGTGCTAGAAAGGCATGTGGTGTTGGTGTAGCATCTAGGAAGTGGGTATTTCATATA
The DNA here is from genome assembly GCA_013400515.1 of Erpornis zantholeuca. Lineage (NCBI taxonomy): Eukaryota > Metazoa > Chordata > Aves > Passeriformes > Timaliidae > Erpornis > Erpornis zantholeuca. The sequence continues at coordinate 10,211 of VZTN01007763.1, read as the reverse complement.
CCTTCATTAAAGCAAAAAGCTGTTGAAAAGGTCTCTAAAACTTCCTTTTTAACTCGAAAGACAAAGGTCTAAGAATAGTTGGTCAGTTTTAATAACAGGTGGAGGCAAATGAGTTGGAAGAAGATTTTTAAGGAGTCTGTGCTTGGGGTATGTTATGTTGCTGGTATCTCTTGAGATAAGAGTTTGCTCATGAAACCAGTCACTCGGGGTAGTTAAAACTGAGGCTTAACTGGGAGCTAAAGGGAATCTGTTATTTACACTAAAGCAAGTCCATTTTTATTGATAAATGCATTGGAATCTACATGGTGCTTGAGAATGGGAAATCTAAACAAAGCAAGTATCTGTGATTATTTAAAAAAACCACATGCTAGCACAGTAGTGATTAAAAAAAGATACAGATAATGTGAGAAGTCACTAGTAGAGATTCTTACAGGAGAAGAGCAAACATGCTAATTGTATCTTCAGATTTTGACCAGTGCTGTTGTTTTTCTTTCATTCATCTCAATGTGTAGTAGAACAACACTGGGCATGTAAACAGTGATGGTAAAAATGAGGAACAGCTGTACCTTAAAGGCAGAATGGTTTAACATCTCCCAGTTACACGTGTACTGGAGCAGGCCTGGTGGAGACTCTTCAAGCTGGTTAGGCTGCTGAAGGAAATGCAGTTTGTGGAGAGGCTGAGTGCGTGTGTTCTTCAGTTTTGGGAGGAGGAGGACAGGGTTTTTCTGTGTTCAGTGATCTGATAGGGGAGTTTAACAATGGAGGAGGCAGAATCATCTCAACCCTGCAGCTGCCAAGGATGAGAGACAAGAGACAGAAAATGCAACACTGGAAATTCTGATGAGATGTTGGGAAACTTCCCCCCTCCCCCACACAAGGTTAGTCAGCCATTGAGAAAATTGTTCATAAAAGTAGCAGAAGTCCCAGCCTTTGAACACACCCATTAACAACTCCACTGGACAAGACCACAGGCGATCTGATCTCACTCATTCCTGTTTAAGCAGATTTGACCACCTGGTCTTTCGAGGTTCTGTCAAAGATGAGCTGTTCTGTAATGCTGTGGCTTTGTGGGAGAGGAAAACATAAAGGCCCTCAAGGCAACTGAGCAGGTTAACAAGATAAAAAAAGGTGTATGAGTAGCTATTTCATGTGGAAGAACATCCACCTTCATACTTTGTGCTTCTGTATGGAAAGAGCATACTCTCTGCAAATTTTTTCTTGTCCATATGATGCTTGTCTCTGTATCTGCCAAGGTACAAAGTAGAAAGACTGTTGAAAGTGACCCCTGCTGGCCACAGATTTCCTCTGCTGATTCTGGCTGCTGTGGAAACGTTTTGAAAAACCAAAACAAAAAGCATTAGTTTAGACCATGCACATGATAGACACTATGCTGGGGTCATGTGCCATAAACCTTAAACCTTATGTAGAACTCAAGTGCTGTACTCTTTTCAGGCTCTAGTGTTGGCAGGGGATGCTGGGCTCAATATACTGAGGATTTTCCATTCTTCCCTTTTGTTACCAGTGTCCAGAAGTTGCACTGTTGAGTAATAGTAGCTGTTTCATAACTGTACATTTATTAACAAAGTGATGAACCACAATAAATCATAAATTTGTGTAAGATTTTCTTTTCAACCTGTCGAAATATATCTGAAGCAAAAGAGCTCCCGTTTTTATTTGCTCTGTTAACATGCAACAAATACAAACTTTGATTTAGTTTTGGGGTTTTTTTTTTGTCTTGCAGCATAAGCAGCACTATCATGGACGTAGACAGCACAATTTCCAGTGGGCGTTCCACGCCAGTCATGATGAATGGCCAGGGAGTTCCTGCCTCCTCTGCCAAAAGCATTGCCTATAACTGTTGTTGGGATCACTGCCACGCCTGCTTCAGCTCCAGCCCGGATCTGGCGGATCACATTCGCTCCATACATGTGGATGGTCAGCGAGGAGGGGTTGGTGTTCCTTTTGGGTTTTCCCTCTTTCTTATTTGCCAATATTTTGCTTTTGAATGACAGTAGCAAATTTTCTTTTTCCAAGTATGAGATTTGTAACTAGTGGCAGCAGAGGTAGTGGCCTAACTTAAAGAATGTAGTCAGTCCTTTTCAGTAAATTACTTGAGACTACCAGGGTTTTGATAGTGTGTTGACTTCTCAACATCCTGAAGCTGTTGGTGTATCTTTAAGTGCTTACAGTTGCAATTTATTTTCTTAAAACTCTTAGTGTACATGTTCCTGCCTGTGAACGCAGGTGAAGTCACATCTTAATTACTGTTACCAGTGGAGTAAAATATACAGGTAAAATCCAGAATGCATAATAGGGAAGATGTAAGACTGACTCAAGATTACAAAGTCTTACAAAACCACTCTCTGTGTAATACTGATGGCAAGTTTACCTTCTGTATAATTGCATTTAATTTTTTTTTTAAATTGAGTTGCATATATAGGCATGTAAATTCCAGTCTAATCCCTGGTCAAATGATAATTGGTCTCAATTTTGATGTTTAGAAACATCTTCCAGTAGAGTAAATTCAACTCTGTACTCTTTAATTACATGCCATCTTCTAGTTCCCAAATTACCTCTGATGCCTGGAATATATCATGTAAACTATCTTTACATCCAGTGCAAGCAGTCTGCCTGCTTTAGGCCACTGTATGTTGCAGCTCTTCAATTTCTGGGAGAGATAATATCAGTTCGTGAAGTAGAATAGTTGTTAACTTTTGACTTTTTGTCCTGTCACTTCTTAAGAAGAAAACTGTTATGCTGTTACACTTCATCTTCAATGAATAAGAAACTTAAATAAAATGCTAATTTGCATTACTTTAAATAATTCATTATGTAAATGTGTCACTGAGACAGCTGTGACTCTGGCTGTATTTAGCTAATATTTTTTGGCATGATTGAACTTTTCAGCTTCGTATTTGATGGCTTTTTTCAGTCTGGTATGTAAGCAGAATCATTCATCCAGTGTAGTGGCTTTTTAGCCATCCATGAGATGATTTCTGCGTTCTGTCCACAGGTGTATAAAAGTGTTACATGAAACCTGGATGACACAATTAAATAAATAAGGTGTGTTTGGATCTTTGTTATCCCATCCATGACTCCTTTACATTTCTTAAAAAGGGGCTGGAAGATTTTGCAGTTTTGGTTCAGGGTTTTTTTTCTGTATTTATTTCTCCTCACTTACATTTCATGTGACGTGAGTTGCGGATATTTTTATTTAGAAATTGTTGGACTTTATTTGTTTATTTGAAAGAGGAGGTTGTTGGAAGCACAAACTATCTAATGACTGTTGCATTCACTTCACACTTCTGAATCCCCCTACTGGAGTTAGTTTATTTTTTGAGAATTTCCAAGGTAGGTGCTGTGGTAGGGATGGATCCTGGTAGGTTTGTTTCAGGGATTTGTCTGCCACCTGCCGGTGAGGTGTTTTAAGTGTGTTGGAAATGTGTTGTGCTTTTGATGGAATTGCAGATCTTACTTAACTGCAATGACTCTAAATTTGAAGAACAGTGGGGGTTAGTAGTTGCTTATTGAGGATGGAAGGGAATAGGATAAACATACTTGCATGGTAAAATATATTTTTTCCGACTAATACCGAGGTCATAGCTCCAGTCCGAACCAGATACATCCATGAAGAGCCTGGGAAACTTTTTGACAAAACAATTTTGCATCCAAAAGATGTTATTTCAGAAATATTTTGGTTTCAGCTTTTTGACAGGGATTCCCAAGAAGCCTTGCTTGAACTTCTGGTGGGTGCTTGCAAACCCAAGCCCTTGTATTTCCACCGTCTTTAACTTGACAATAACACACCTTTGCCAAGTGCCCTGCAGTCTGCAGTTGCTGATGGTAATGCTGGGACACTTATGGAGCTGTTGCAGAGCCAGGAATCTCAGAAATTCCAATTCTGTGGCTTTGAGGGGGTCTCAGAACTGAGGAGTGGCAGACCCCAAGGGTTTAGGGGCTTGGGCCTTGTGTCAGTAGGTCTGGACCAGTCACACAGACATTGAGGGGTTTCCAGCTTTGTCTGAGTAAAGCTGGGTTATGTATCTATTATACAGCAAGAACGTAGAACTCCCATGGCTGCTTTTTCATTTTGAAAATACAGTCTTTTGAAGGCTGAGGGGTTTTATTCTCCAAAAGAGAACAAGAAACTCAAATCCAATTAGTTTCCTGCATTTCTGAAAACCTGTATTATGGACAGTGCTGTTCCTGGGAACTTTATTTTGCTGTGACAAATTAGGGCTTTACCTCCCTTTGCACACAGACCTGTTGAGGAAATTCTAATGAAAGGCAAGTTCATTGAGCTTTTTTATTCCCTCAGTTACAGATAAACACAATGAGAGGAGAGAGAAAAGCAGCATGAGTAAGTTCTGCTCCACTTAATGCACTATTGTGCATGTGATTGTTCTGTACACTGGAAATCACAAAACACCCATAGATTTTGAATCCTATGAGAAATGGTAGCTTCCTTCATGAGGAACTGAATATAAGCCCCTAAATAAAGGTATCTGGTATTCCAGAATACAAAGCTCCAGTACATTAAAAATTGCATTGCAGTTCAGAGTTTTTACTTTTTTGTGCTCAAGGAAAAAAATTAACTGCCTATGAGAATATATGATTTGATTTCTGTAACTACTACCCAGAAAGTTATTTAAAAATGTTCTGTCTCCCTATCTGGTGGATACAGAGACATAAATACTGTTGCTCTAAATTGTGTTTATCTGCAGGAGCGTCTGTCTGTTGATATTTTATTCCAGTGGCCTGTTTTTATTGAATACTTGGAATTATTTTTTCCTTGGTGATATGTGAGAAGTATGTTTCAAAATAAATTGTTATTGTTCAGGATTCTTTGAAGTATTGTGAAATGTTGTTAAAACAGTCTTCTTTGCTAATGCAATTTTTTTATTTACTGTTTTCTGACTTGTGTAAACTTACCATGTTTTTACTCTATTAGGTGTTTGTTTGCTTGTGGAAAGGTTGCAAAGTATATAATACACCTTCAACAAGTCAAAGTTGGTTGCAGAGGCATATGCTGACACACAGTGGGGACAAACCTTTCAAGGTAAGATTCATGGTAACATACATCATACATCATCTCTTATTTTTAGAAAAATTCTCTTTATTTTTCCTAATACAATATGTCAGTTGACAAATACCATCACAGGAGGATTTCTTAAAAAGTGAGCTGAGCCTTCTTCTTTGCAGTAATAGTGCCCAAAGGTCCTGTTCTTTTATGAAAGCAGGTGAAGAAACTGTTGTTGCTTCTCTATCCCTGTTTCTTTTAATCTATAAATGGCAGGGAGTGTAAAACTGAATAGTGCTGAAGTTCAGGTGGTTTGTGCATTTTTCCAGTTGAGCTGTTTACACTGTGAGATATTTTCTCTTATACTTTACCCTTGCACACTAGATTTTGGATCCTGGCTGATGGTGCACGTTCTGCGCTTGACTGAGAGCTTTTAAATTTTGTTCAATTCAGTAGTAGCACTGTCAGTGAGTGTTTATGGTTCACTTCTCTGAAAAGAGTAAGGAAGTCAGGAATGCAGGACCATTGAGCTGACTGTATTGCCTGCACAGTATTTTCTAACTTTCTCTTTCTCTCTCCCCTTAATCTGTACCTGCAATTCTAGGTATAGTAGTGTTTATCATTCCCATATCCACCAATCCGTTATTAATGAGTTGCTTCATCCTCTTATGGATACAGTTTGGGCAGTTCATAGCTGTCAGTCCTGGATCACTTGATGGTAAGTCCCACCCACACTACTTTAGACTGAAGTTCTTCCATGTAGGATATGAAAATGAAATAGGGTTTGGGGTTTTTTTTGAAGTTTAGGTAGCATTTTACACATCCTTCTCCTCAACCCCACCAAGTTTTAGTCCCTGTCTTCCTTCTCTTCTCTTTCTTCTCAGGTAATATCTTCCACTTTATAAAAATTTTGTTTTAAGGCAGCTTTATTACTAAAAATACTTTTCTGTTGCAGGGGTGTCTTTCCGTAGTTACATTTTCTATATAGGTTTTATTAGTAGATATGACAGAAAACAAAACTAAATTAAACTCAAAACTAAGAAGGTAAAAATAGTGCATTTCATTGCACGTGAAAAATATTTTTTTTTTAATAAACCAATTTTTTTTCCATATTGAACTGTGTAGATTAGACTGAAAATTTCTGACTCACAGAGTAAGTAACCACAGGAAAATGGGTTTTGAGGTTATCATACCCTGTGTTCAAAGGAATGAGTTTAGCATAGACTTGGAAGGATAGCATAAGGATTGTAGATCCCTGCAAGTTTGCAGATATGATTGTTCCAGGAACTGATCTAATCTTAAATCCTAATCTCTGAGTAATAATAATAATAATTAACAATAGTAGTAATAAAGAAAGCAACCACCAGTTACCAGAGGAAACTTGTACCTTAGGTTTTCTCTGTTTTGGAATGAAATATTGTCTACCTCAAAGTATAATGGCGAGCTTTGTTATTGGATGAAAGTCTTTTAATAGCTTAATCTGCATTCTTACTTGGTCTAGATCAAAGAAACTCAATTTTAGAGGTGTTGGGTTGAAGAGGTGGGCACAGCTCAGAAACACCTGTAGTACTTTTGACTCTGTCAGGGTTACTTACCAAAGGCAGTTTCAGTTGGTATCCTAGCTTTTTTGCCTAGGCTGGTTACAACTAGAGCCTTAAAATTGTCAACAATTTTTTATGCTAATAACTGTCTTGTGTTCAGTATCTGTCTTTTCACCAGCTGATTTTCTGTACTTTCTGATCATACTGAGGGAGAGAACAAAACAGGAGAGGGTTGCAGTAGTTCATCACCCTGGCTCAATGTGTGTCCCTGCAGCATTTTTTCCTACTGTTGTCTTGAGTCCCTCTGTTTGTTTTTTATCCCTGTATTTCTCAATCTGTTCCTGGGAGCTTTGAATGAGGATAATTGTGGTCTGAGTAGAATTTTGTAACATCTTTTGTTCCCCTGTCATTTATGCTGAAACAGGCTTCAGGGCTTACATGAGGTAGCCAAGTATGTGAGTGTCTGTGATGGCAATCTATTAATTAACTGGCTCCTTTTCTTCATTTGCTGCTTCTTTTATTTATGCTAACTTTGGAAATTTACTCTCTGATACAAAAAACACTTGAAGTGTTGGATATTAGTCAAAAAACACTTGAAGTGTTGGATATTAGTCTTGACCAGTCCAAGAACAGCCTTTTATTAATTGTTTTGTGGCAGTCAGTCAAAAATGGAGCCAATGTGTCCATTTGGTGCATTTAGCTTCTCTCATAAATCTTAATTGCTCACCTTTCAGGGAAAGCCAGAGTTTTTTGAAGTCAGAGTTGGTTTAAAGACCTCTTGTTCTTGATAATTAATATCTCCCAAAACCTAAATTGCAAATGAAACTTCAGTTGCCTCATGAGAATATACTTGAGTCCTAACATAAAAGGAAGGTATCTGTCATTTTAGAAAACTTGCAGACAATAGTCATTCAATGTTTTAATTAAAAAATAATGTTGGGATTTTTGAGGAAAGCTGTAAGAAGCAGTAAGGGAAATAGTCCAGCTCTATGCTGTTGTCTGAAGAACTGCTATTTAAGATGTTTGAAAGAAAAGCAAAGACTATTAGCTAGGAAAATGGCAACTAAAAGCATGGAAATCTTATTTTGTAAAGGTAAAAGAACATTATAATTGTATAGTGACCAGAAGAGAGTAATAAGTATGTCACAGATTAATATATTCTTACATTTCGAGTAAAAATAAGAGAGAAATATATTTTCTTAAATTGAAAAGCATTGAGGCCCATCTCAAACATAACTCTCTTTTGCATTGAAGGATATCTCCCTTTCCAGTCTCCTTTTTGCTTGCAAATTGACTAATTTTATGTAGTTGCACATTTTGGGTTTAATTATCCCTTTTTGTGATACACATGGGGTTGTCCTTTGACTAAAAGCTCCATTAAGCTCTAAATGAGTTGTTGTGCTTTTCTATTGAAAGGTCTTTGTGGGTTTTACCTGCCCTTTCCATTCATTCCTATCAGCCATGTGACTGTGCAGTTCATTTGTCACAGAAATGAACCCACTTCTGAACTGCAAAAGCAAAATGGTTCATATTTTCATAAATCTATCCCTGGTTGTGTGGCTTAGAGTGTCATCATGATTATTGCAGTACCTGTGTCACAGAAAAGGTAAATTTCCCTATGGATACCTATTTTTGAGACCCTTGTTATGCTAGCTCCTTTTTTCTGTGGGGCAATTTCTTGGTAGTGTACATCCAGCTCATCTCTGCGTCATCTCCTTTACAGTCTGCTTTTGGCCAGCCCTTTTAATAATTTTTGTCATTGTAGACATTCATTGAATATAGATATTCTCTCCAAAGACATTTAGTATGTTAATCTTTGTGTATGATTTTACAGACAAAGTTGAGAGAGAACACCCTCAACATTATTATTTTTTAGATCTCTTATTTCATAATTTTGCAGCTTTTTAGAACAGTGGAATATTGTGGGATATCATCAGAATGCAGGGGTGGACCTGTTGAGGGTTCAGCAACTTGGCTTTCAGACCTCATAGACAGGATATAGAGAAATAATCTGCTGAGTTAGAAAACATCCTGGTTTCAACAAATGTTTTTTGGCAAGTTGAAATGAATTGAATGAAGATATTCCACCTTTCTTGTCCTAAACCTGGCTGTTTCAAGTAATAAGTACTGGAATAGTTACAGGAGTTGTGACAAGCTCTGTTTTCCAGCATAGTTTTTGGTGTGCAGGGGCAAAAATGAATGAATCAAGTATTACTTGGCACTGAAAGTTACTTGAAGACACATCAAATGAACTCTTAGATGCTGAGCACAATGAAAGGACGCATGGTAGATGAGCACGAAATAGTGGGAGATTTTGTGCAAAATAATTGCATAATAGCATTAGGATTGGGGTTGGTGT
>VZTN01007760.1:43154-69840 GCA_013400515.1 Erpornis zantholeuca | reverse complement strand
GTGACGTCAAAACGAGAGAAAAATTACAACTGGACCAATAGCAGAAATTAAAAATAATATCTAACCTTCCCTTGCATTTATTGTAGCATGAGAATAAGCACACATTTTTCTGTCAAGAAATGCATGGGACTGTATTACAGTGTCACAAGTAGTTAGAGAGAAGATACTTTTAGACAAATGTAAGATTTTTCCTCAAAAAATCATCAAACTTCAGTATATAATTTTCAACAGGTATTCTGGGGCCTAAATGTGTGAGAAGAATACTGAATTTTCATAAAGAGAAAAGTCAGTGACTGTAGCCAATTTTATCCAATATGTTGTGGGATACCTGCATTACTTTTGCATCAGCCGTTCATATATTTGAAGCTTATTATTTTCCAAACAACCCAGTTTCATATCACTCTGTCTGAAGTTTAAGCAAAGAAGAATCTTCTTCCAAGAAGAATAACATTTTCTGAATTAAACCTCCTTAGAACCTTCCTGGGAAAGTTCAGTTTTCTGTAAAACACAAGACTGCTCACTAAACATAGATTCATGGAAAACCTTTTTTTCTTTTAGTAGTTAGGAGATTTTCACAAGACATACAAGTTGTGCATGCTAATTCTTCCTGCAGCCTTAGTTTACTATATTGTGTGTGAAAGGTCTTAACTGCAGAGGTACTTGAAAAAACAGTACTTGCCCTACTTGTCTTTTGATTTCCTTCAGACCCTCTTAATTTTGTTTTATTTAATTTTATTTTTCTCTTTGTGAAAATGTTATTGTCAGCCTTTGCAAATTCTAAGCAAAAAAGTAACATTATGAAACAAAGTTAACCCTAGAATAAAACAGTTTACATTCAAAGAATGGCAACAGATTATTGAAGCATAGCTTTCTCCGTGTGCAGAACACATATATCGATACCATAACTTTCCACATTTCCCAATAATTCAATTTTTGTAAAAGATAATTTCAAACAATTGAAACAGGTATATAAGTAGTGTTTTATATCTCTGTCTGCCTGGATCAGTCTTAACAACATTTTAAAATACAGTTACAGCACTTACTTCACTCTTTCGGGATATTAATTGATTTTAACATGAAATTGAAAATTTTTAGCAGCTGAACAGCCTCTTCCATCAGCTTATGCAGAAGCTAAATGAAAAAAAAATACTAGCAAGGTTTGATAACACATTTATCAATTTGTATCAAAGCATTTTATTTTAATTCTCTGATATTCTTTATTATTAGAAAAGAAGTCCAGAATAATCAACTCTTTAATCACAGCATTTGGTAAAGACTAAAAAAAAAAAAAAAATTAGCTTCTCATTGATATTGTGTTCTTCCTTAATGTCTTTTTTTCTTCCAGTAGGTCTCAGACCGATTTGCTAACTTTCTTTCAGTACTCCTTCTGATACAGATTGAGAATTTCTTGTTTGATGCTTATGTTGTTTGTTTGATCTTTGGTTTTATCTTACCCTTATCATCTTCTGTCCTTCCTGCATTTCAGGTGCCAAGGGCATGGCTTGACTGTTCTTAGCATAATGGCCCCAAGAGGCATTTACAAACCAGCAGATTTTAGAGGACCCTTGAGGCTGTGCTAAACTTTGCCAGAAGCTGTAACAGCCCTAATATTATCAAGAAATTATGAAGATTTCTGAAACACATCTTTATCTCTTCTGAAACATGTCTCTTCTTTGCTATACTATGCCAATTGCTATTACAGATAGTAGATAGTATTATATATCATGTTGAAATTGTATCATATAGATTTTTTCTATAAAGTTCAAAACACTAAGCCAGAATGAATAGAAATACTTCAGCAGTAAATAGTTTAATAAGTCTGTCAAAACCATTCGATCTCTTCCAGGGGTCTTGCCTTTGTAATTCTTTATTTTCTTGTAGATCTGAACTTACCAAGCTATGGGCTGTCTTCAGCAGCATGAAGGACTTACTCACTTTGTTACAGACCATCAATATGCCTTAGTAGCAGTATGTTCTGGAAAGACATGTTATGAATAGACATGTACTACAGTGCTGCACTGCACAATGTCTGGATGCTCTGAGGTGACTCTGAGCCAATCATAGAATGGCTGAGGTTGAAAGGGACTTCTGAAGGCCACCTGGTCCAACCCAGTACCTCAAGCAGGGCCACCAAGAGGCCTCTTACACAAAACCATGTTCAGACAGCTTTTGAATATCTCCAAGGAAGATTTCATGAAATCTATGGGTAGTCTGTGTCCAACTCTGTCAGTCTCAAAGTGAAAGAGTTTCCTGACATTTACAGGGAACCTCCTGTGTTCTAGTTTGTGTACAGTGCCTTTTGTCCCATCACTGGGAAACACTAAAAAGAGCCTGGCTTCATGCTCACTGTACACTCCTGTCAGATATCTGTACATATTCATGAGATTCCCTGAGCTTTTGTTCTCTAGAGTCTCAGGTCTCACAAGCTTTTCCTCATATGAAGGATGCTCCAGTCCCTTAACTTTCTAAGTGACCGGTCTCTCGTCCTAATCAAATACTGTATGGGGATATTATGGGAGACAGTATCAAAAACATTAATGAAGTCCAGGTAGACAATAATCACTGATCTTACCTCATCTTTCAGGCCAGTTTTTTCATTGCAGAAGGCTGTATGGTTCATCAAGCATGACTTCCTCTTGGTGAAGATGTGCTGACTACTCGTGATGTTTCTTGTCCTTATGCCTGCAAATCACTTATGGGATTAGCTGCTCCTTCACTTTCCCAGGGAGGAAGTTAGGTTAACTGGCCTGAAGTTCTGAGATCTCCTCTTGCCCTTCTTGAAGGTAGGGGTGGGATTTGCTCTCTTCCAATGACCAGGAACTTCTCACAGTCATCATAACTGCTCAGAAATAATAGATTGACCTCACAATGACAACAGCCCTATGGGCTGACAAATCCCTCAGCACTTGTGGGGGTATCCCATTGGGACCTATGGACTTATATAGGTCCAGTTTTTAAAATGTTCTCTAACCTGATCCTCTTCCACCAAGGGTTAACATTTTCTGGCTCCACACTTTCCTCTTGACCTCTGTGGCCTGGTATTTCTGAAGGCAGATCTTTCTGGCAAAGTCTGGGGCAAAGAAGGCATGCAGGACTTCAGCTTTGCCTATGCCTTGTGCCATCACAAGGGCTCATCACAAACATCAGGGCCACAGTTTTTCTAGTCTGTCACCTTTTTATTTCTAGAAGAATTTCTATTTCCTTCTATATACGTTTCCCTTTGGTGTCCTTTACTGAATGCAAGTTAAGATTTAGCTTTTCCTAGCTGTGTCCTTGGACACTCCAAGAGTTTCTCTCTATTCTTCCCAGGTTACCTTCCCCTTCTTTTAGCTGTTCCACCTTCTGCAGGTGTCCTTTTGTCTTTGAGATTGACCTTTCATCCTTGCAGATCTCCTGGTGCTTTTGCCCAACTTCCTGCACTTTGGCATACTCCAGTTTTGAGCTTGAAGAAAGTAATATTTCAATATTAACCATCTGTTAAATGGATCTGTTCCTGGTACACATACATGTTCTCTTTACTCTTTACAGAATAACTTTAGCTCTCATGTTATCTTTACTCTTTACAGAATAAGTGTACCAAAAATAAAAATACCTGGTTTCTCATTCTAATTTTTTTTGTACGTTGTACAGAATATTATTGTAAGAAACCAAAACCTAGACATCATTGAAACATACAAAAATCTTCATATTGCTAAGTATGAGAAGGAACGTTCTCAGCCTAGATTACATTTCCAGACAGAATTTCTGGGAATATAATGGTCTACTTTCCTATTATTTAAGTGTTGGCCTAGAAAAACACTGAGAGTCATGCATGCAGATCCACAACACTACCTTCAAAATTGCTTCATTTCTTCTCAGAATTATTTCCAAACATGGTTTTAAACATTTTAAATAAATTGAGTCCCTTCTAATGTTTTCTGTATGTCATATTGTAAATGAAAACATTTTTGCCATGTAATAATAGAAACATATTACAGAGGATTATATCTATAGAAGTTGATGGATATTGAAAGTAAAATTGATATTCTGTAATATTTAACTGCTATTTTTGGCTTTCAGGTGGTGAGAAAAAAAGCTTTGCAGAGGGAAGAAAGATCTTTTATTGTTTAGATCTCAGGTGTGAGAAGCACTCTGAATATATAAAGGCTTATCACGAAAAACTGTGACAGCAAATTTCTGTTGAATTCCAGTGACTGCAGTTTTCAACTTTATAAATATTTATCCAACTCTTTAAGTCGCTACAGTTTATGAAATTCTTCAGAATTTTCCTGTCATTATATTTCACTACTCAGTCTTTGTTAGCATGTCCTCTGAATCTTACAGACTTCAGATAAAAAATGTGAGTTTACTGCTTCAATACTAACTGCTTTCACATACATAAGAAGAAAAAAAATAGCAACATTTTCACATATCTCTCCTCCTTATTAGCATTCAAGAAAATCAACACTTCAATAATCTTAAGGCTGTGGCAGAAAGTACCTAAAGTAGGATTCTCTAACAATAAAGTAGGATTTTCAGACAATTTTTATAGCACCAACTGCAGACACACATTATCACAGGAGAATATTTGTGTCTTGTGAAGTTATGCTAAAATGTTAAAAGAACCGCTACTTTTGAGTTTTTTACTGTTTTTAAAACATAGCTTTATAAAATAAATTGATGTTACGCTGTTCTGATTGTATGTTTGGCCTTGTTCAGAAAAATGAAATATGGCAAAATGTTCTTATCAAAGGAATAAATACTTTTCAAAGTCATTGATACAACTAAATAATTAAGTCATGCTACTTTGGAGAGGTGCAAGTCTTCCATAAAAGAAGAATTTTCTCAATTACACTAAAAGTTTTTCTTGACAAAAAATAATTTGAACTCTGGGAACATAAAAGCAATCCATATTTCTGCATTTAGTTTTATGCATTTTCTGTATTTAATGTAGAATATTTCACATATAGAAAGGTGGAACGATAAAAGAAAGATTGTTTGGTGCCAAGGGAAAAACTTTAGTTTCTCTACCATTTTAGAATAAACTCAGGACAGCACAAAAATGGAAATTCTGATGCAAGTTTAACTGTATGCTAAGGTTTCTGCTTTTCCTCTCATAATTAGATGTCAAATGGGATATGGTACTTATGAATGAAAATTATGATACAAATAAGTTAGTTTTCACTTCGTTAAAAAGCAGTGGAATTTGCTAGGCTAGTGGTTTCTCCCTAATATCACATTCATGCTCATCCTAAATTATGTAGGATGAGGGTTTTTGTCCTAAATGTTATTAGAGTTCCAGTGTGATCTTATTGTTTTAGTGGGGACAAGTTTTTATACACAAATAATGAAACATGCAGAAGTGCAGTGTAACAACATAAAATCCCTAAGAAGGATGGATTGGCAATTAGGAGAATAGGGAACAAATATTGAAAGGTTTTCATTTCCACTAGAAAAAGAGAGATTCAGAATATTCCAGTTATTGCTTTGTCTGCCACTAAATAGTTCTTAAGCCTATTAAGCAAATAATATTTTTTAAAATAATATCAGAGTTCTACAAAATGGTTTCTTTCTAAACAAAAACTAAAATTGAAGTGCATATTCATAAAACTTTGTGTTAAGTCATGTATACACAAAAAAACAATCACCAAATATAAAAACACTTTTCCAGTCTTGGATTTTCTTAGGGGATGCCTTGAGAACAACTTGAATGAGTTCTTCTTTTAACACAGCTGAGCAAATACAGTGCAAGGTTTTCAACCAACCTTTGACTGAATTTGCTTTGACAATACGTGCAACCCTGTGGTGATCTTTCTGCAGGAATGTTTGAAGGACTGAGTTTAACTGGCAAGAGCAGTAAAGGAAAGTAAATTTCAAAGATGCAAGCGAGTATTTGCAAAGCCGGGGTTTTAGACAAATAGTTGCAAAAGCTTTACTGGTCCTAGAAGATTCTTCCTGCTTTTGTCTAAGGAATAATAAAACCATAAAATAATAATAATAATAAAAAAGTGATATAGCTGACACTTCAGAAATAAATAACCTGTAAGTTTGTATTTCAGATGTTCATAACAAATGGTTCTTGAACATGCAAGCTGCAGAGAATGATACAAAAATTAAACAAAATAAAAAGCAAAGCCTGAAAATAGATCATTTGAATGTTTCTAAATTTATTCAAGGATATTATTGTTTGCTTGTTAATGTTTTTGTTGGAAGCTATTCCACATGAGACAATAGGCTAAATTTTTTAAATAAATCCATTGTTGCAAATTATTCACTAAACCCTAACCAGTAATGCATTTTGTGGCAGATTAACATTGACAGATATCATTGTTACTAAAAAGTAATGTCTTGTAATAATGTAATACAATGTGAAACTTCATGAACAGTTATTTGAACAAAGGTTTAAACTGGGAACATAATTTGACACAGTTAGCCCCAAATCACAGTTATCATATATGGGAAAGAAAATTGTACAATTTCATCAACGTCTCTAAACACTGTTGAAATGGGGAATAATAATAAAAAAAGACTAAAACATTGAATAATTAATACAAATAAATAATAATACGTTGGAAAATTAATAGTCATATACTGGAACTTCATTTTTTTGAGATCTAGCAGTATTCTCAACTACAACTGCATATTTAGATAACCTAAGTTATCTGAAACATCCAGAAAAAATTTAAATATCTGAATATATTCTTTATTGCCAACTGGCCTTATATTTGATATTCATCCTCTAAGCAATACAATTTTGATGATATATTGTGTTAATGCATCTTAGCAGCCATGTTTGTTTGATGATGTACACCTGTTAATGACAAGGCAGCTGGTGGGAAGCTAAATTAATTTTGCAGTTGCAGTTCTGTTGCTTTGACAGATTACGTAAATAAAATTTTTTATATAAATCAAATAAATTTGAACTTTAATTTTGGAAGTTATGGAAGTTTTGGAAGTTATGGTTTGGACGTTTTATGCATGAATATTGAGAGAGATATAGATAGATATTTCTGAGAGCTTATGAAACACCTAAGAAATGTGCTGTATGTTTTGAAAAAATCTCCTCTCAAGCTTTTTTGACAATGTGTTTAGGGCAATTTTTTATTCCATAATACCTTCTCCTTAGGTTCTTTTGCCCTTCTGGACATTTGGACTATAGATATATCAAACACTCAGAGTTTAATTTTCAAAACTACCTTTATACCTCTGAAACTGATCATAGCAGTGATGAAGATAGGGAGTTAAAAAAGCTAGTTGGAGAAAGGTCCACAGAATGGATCCAATGTTTGTGCTTTGTTATCAGTTTATCCAAGTGGTAATTTTCTGGAAAGGGAGTTGGGGAAAGACAGATGTAACATGATGCACAATATGTAGGACAGGGTAGAGCTTAGGAGCTTTGAATTTTTAGAATGCATACATACTGCTTGAGCAAGAAAATGATCCAGATGAAATTCAAACCTGCAAAGGAGAGTGTAGTGAAAGAGAAATGGCCATAACAGCACCAGCAGCACATCCCAGAGAACTCCTCTACAGTGATTGTAAACGGATCAAAGCAAGAATAACTCGGGGATACAAGGAAAGCAAATACAAAAGAACACCCTAGCAATGGGGTAAACATCAAGGGAGAGGGCTGACCATGATTGCTCTGGAGCCCAAGCTTTTACAGCTAACACCTGCTGAAGAAAGTCTAACTGACAGCAAGAGCAAGATGTAGGGCTTCTTTCTAGATACAGTCATGGTGCTCTAATGTATCTCAATGTTAGTCTTGCTGTCTTTCTACAGTAGCCTTGGTTGGTTGTGTAAGTGAGGGTTTTTTGGTTCGTTCATTTCAGTTTTAGGGAGGGGTTTCACTACAAAGTTACATATATAGACAAAGCTGAGCTCAAAAACAAGGGTTTTTTTGGTGGTTTCTTCACAAAAATATCCATAAAGACCTCAGATGTTTGCAAAAGGTACATTAATTTCCTTTTTTTACTTTCATCCTTACCTTCACGGTGACTCCACAATATATTTTTTTCCTTCTGCAACCTGAGGCCATTTCTTCTTGTCCTGTCACTGGTTGGTCCTGGGAGAAGAGACCAACCCTGCACCTGGCCAAAACCTCCTTTCAGGTACTTGTTGAGAGTGATGAAGTCTCCCTTGAGCTTCCTGAGCTTTTCTTAGCTTTTCTCCGGGCTAGACAACCCCAGATCCCTCAGCTGGTCCTCATCAGACTTTTACTCCAGACCATTCACCAGCTCTATTGCCCTTCTCTGGGCACACTCCAGCTCCTCAATGTCTTCCTTGTGGGAAGGGTCCCAAAACTGGACACAGGATTTGAGGTGTGGCCTCACTGGTCTCCAGTGCAGAGGGACAATCTCTGCCCTGGTCTTGCTGGCCACATTAATGCTGATCCAAGCCAGGAAGTCATTGGCTGCCTTGGTCACCTGGGCACACTGCTAGACCATATCCAGCCATATGTGGACCAGCACCCCCAGGTTCTTTTCCACTGGGCAGCTTTCTACCCACTCTGCCCCAGCCTGTAGCTCTGGCTGATGTTGTTGTGACCCAAGGTCAGGACTCGGCACTTTACATTGTTGAACCTCACACAACTGGCTTCAACCTATTGATCCAGCTTGCCCAGGTCCCTCTGCAGAGCCTTTCTGCCCTTCAGCAGATAAACACTCCTCCCCAACTTGGTGTTATCTTCAAACTTAATGAGAGTTCACTTGGTCTCCTCATGCAGATATCAATAAAGATGTTAAACAGGAATGGTTCTAAGACTGAACCCTGGGAAACACCACTAGTGAATGGGCTCCAGATGAATCTAACTCCATTCACTATCACTCTGGGCCTGCCCATCCAGCCAGTTTTTTTACCAAAAAAGAAGAGAGAAGCCATTCACAAGCAGCCAGTTTCTCCAGGAAAATGCTGTGGGAAGTAGTGTCAAAGGCATTACTAAAGTTCACCCAGGCAGCATCCACAGCCTTTCCCCTATCAACTTAATGAGTAACCTTATCAAAAGAAATCTGGTTGATTAAGCAGGACTTGCCTTTCATAAATGCATGCTGGCTGGGCCTGATCCCCTGGTTGTCCTGTACCTGCCATGTGATGGCACTCAGGAAGATTTCCTCCACAACCTTTCCCAGCGCTGAGGCCAGGCTGACAGGTCCATAGCTCCCTGGATCCTCCTTCCAGACTTTGTTGTAGATGGGTGTCACATTGGCCAACCTCCAGACCTCTGGGACCACCCCAGGTAGCCAGAACTGCTCACAAATGCTTGATAGGAAGAATATCCCTGCATTTCTTTCCTAGTTACTCCATGCCAGAGATGCTAAAGAATATTCGCAGCCATTTTAACATGTTCACAGGAATTGTAGATGTGACAATGATGCTCCTTTCTCATTTCCACTCTGTCATGCAACAGGATTGACAGTCATCTTTGTGGTAACCTCTAAGTTTGGATGGATTTCTGCACTTTATGGGTTATCTTTCACTTCGATGTCTTTCACAGATCTTCTGTTTTCAATTTCATCAATAGACAAGATTCATTTTGTGGAAGCAAAAGATCTTTCTGATACTTTTCCATATATTAGTACGTCTGTTATGCACACATAAGCAGCTAAGGTACAGACAACTTTTCTATTTTTGTTCATTTTTATCTCATAAAATGCTACCATAATCTGACAGAAACCTAAAAATTAAATACATTAGCAGGGTCCCCAAAATATGAAACAACGTGCCAATGCAGAACTCTGCAATTTTTTTTTGTTACTAAATGTTAAAACAGAAGACAATTTTATTAACAACAGAGCATCACTTTCTGTCAATGCTTTCACGTGTTTGATCTAATGAAAAGTTGCTATTTCCCCTAGACAAATTTACAAAAAAAAAAATCTGTATTAATATAAACCATAATATCTTCTTTATTCATTTCTTTAATGTAACTTTTGCATAAGTGAAAAAACCAGAAGACTCTTGAAAGGAAAAACAAATGCAAAATGTAAAATATTTAACATAGACTTGTAGGTCTTAGAGGTCATTCTTAACCTGTATGATTATATGTTGTTATATTATGGGAATGCTTTAATAATATTGTTCTTGTGATTTTATTGAATAGATATTCTTCAGCTTCCCAGTAATAAACCTAGATAAACTGAAAATTACTGTAAGTGTCTCCAAATAACATAGAGTTAAAATAATCTTTCAGACTTTTCAACAAAGACAATGAATTTGTATAATAAACGTTGTGTAAGACCTTGGTTACTTAGGGTTCAAATGACCTCTCTCAAATTATCCTTAAATTTTTTTTTTTCTAATTTTAGTTTTCTTTTAATATACAACATTATACTATATTACATAGTTTAAACTCCCAAGGCTAAAATGAGAAGATTCAGTCACACTTTTAAAGGATAAATAATAAGTGACTGATAACTGGAAAAAGGGAATCATGATTTTGTGGATAAAGTTTAAAACTATTGGGAAAGAGAACAAAATTTATTTGTTGTTAAGCTGCTGGGGTTTTGAAGATTCTTGGGTAACTTTTCTATAAAGACTACTGATTTTTAATATCTGAGCTCAAACCTCAAGGGCTCTGTTGCTAAGAATAGCTCCCTAGTGAAATCTGAAACACTTCTGGGGAAAGAACAATCTACCTGGTGGCATACAGTTTCCAACAAAACTGTAAATTCATTTCAGGACCTTATTTGTGCTTTTTTCCTTCTTCTTTTGTAATAAAAAACAGCAGTTAGTGTATAAGCTGCATTTATAAATTACTGGGAACAAAATTAATAAAAGTGCAAAGTCTGAGCCTTTACTTCTAGGACTGTGTAGTTGGAGTTTAGATCTAAGATATTTTTCAAAAGCTGTGCTTGTCAAGTAATATTAATCAGGTTAAGTTATATTTCATGAATATGCAATTTGTTCATTATTGTGGGTTACACTTCCATTTATAAATAATGATCTGATTTTATTGCTACCATAGATAAATATTAGAGATATAACTTAAATAGTTTTATTAGCAACATTGTACCTCAGATCACACAGAAATACATACACTTTTATACCACCAATTTTTCTCACGCATTTACTTTTGTACTTGTATGCTTCATAGCTATTAGCTATGTGTTAAACACTTAATGTCTCCATCAGAGGAAATAAACTATCAATGTGGAAAGCAAATTTGGTTTTCGGTATAGTATAGTGTTTTATTCTACGACTTTTGTGTCTGAAGATAAAGTAAGATTATTAGTTTATTCGCAGTTCACTATTGCTCCTAACATCACAATTTCTGTGGCTACTATTACAGAAGTCTTACTATTTAGCTCTTCGGATAAAAACATTGTTTTAGTTCTTTTCCCTCCCTGGTGTGTAATTTCAGGAGTTGGCCTTTATTTTCAGGTCATTCATGTGAAGGGGTTAAAGTGAAAGCACGTAGACAATTAACCTTAGATGATAAGTTAAAATGCTTTTCAGATGAAAACTCACAAAAGCTAGGAATTAAAAGATTAAACATATCTTTAGCATTTTGAAGGAGTCGAGGTTCATGTGTAGTAACTATAAGCTTTGCCAGTAATTAATATCTGAACAAGTACAACTAAAGAGCCAAATATTGAAGCTTGTCTGTGCTATATTTAATTTCAAAATCATACTGTCAATGTCTCATAGACAGATAATGCTGACAAACAAAAATAACTTTCCTTCTTATATCTGACAATCATGCACAGACAAACTGTGCATAGGAAACCTGCAGAGCCACTGGATGTGCAGGTGTGCAGTCCTTGCCCAGCTGTGCTTCAAATCTTGTGGAAACTGCCTGACAGCTACTGCTGGCATAGGAGGAAGAGCCAAGTCCAGAAATGTTCTGCCCTACTGCAGAGTGGCCAGCGGGATTGGAGAGGTGACAAGTGGGAGAGCAGGAGCATCAAACTCTTGTTACAGAGCTCACAGCTGCTGGAGATCAGGCATATGGCAATGCTTTGTAATTATTTATATTTCTTTAGTGTCTAAAGGCTCCTGCTGGAATCAATGCACCACTGAGTAATCTCTTACTGTTTAAAAGATGGGCCTTCGTCCAAAAAAGTTTAGGATCTGAAGAGGCAAAGCAGAGAGATAAAACTATTACTTTTAAAGAAGAGAAAAAGAAGACACCTTTGGTATGAATTATGCCCATCTTAGGTTAAAAAAAAAAAAAACAAACAAAAAAACCAAAAAAACCAAACTTTTTTTAGAAATAATTATTTTGGAGACTGCAAGAGAGGGAAAGGCATGCAGACAGAAACATCTAAATGGGAAGAACAAAAGAAAAGGAAGAAGACATAGAAACAGGATGCAAATGAAGTGAAGAGACAGCATAAAAGGAAAAAGAAGACAGAAGGAAATATGGATAAAAAGAATCCATTCACATTTAGAAAGTAGAGAAATTTCATAGTACCCACTTTTTGGCTAATCTTTAATAAAGCAGCTAATATTCATGAATAACAATGTAGTAAATGTGCCTCGAGATGCCTAAAATAGTCTTTTGCTTCCATGTGGTTTATGTTTTTGGATGATATTACTATTTTACTTAGTCAACTCAATTGTCTAAACCAGAGATGTTGATAGGAAAAATTATCATAACTAATGTTTTCCCGGTTTTATACCATAATATACTGGGTATATGAAGTCACAGCCAACAAGGAAACAAGCTGAGTAGATCAGGGTCTTATTTGCAATGTAAACGAAAAATTTGTCATGAAAACAGAAAAAATTGTCATGAAAACAGAATATACAAGCTGCATTCATAATGGAAGGCCACTTAGGGGCTGTAGACAGGAATACAGTCCAGTGAAGTTTGGTGAAATGCCATAAATAATTTTCAAAAAAACCTGAAAAAACTTCGGCAAAGATAAAAGATTCTAAAGGTTCCCATATGTAGTGTGGTTTTCAACCCTGATTGACATTAAAATATTACCTAGCTGTAATGTTATAGGTCCTCAAGATCTGCAAATGTCAAAGCAGTTGGCTAGTCTCTAGTGTTAAATTTCCTGGTTTGTGAGGTTTTTTTCTTTACATTTTGTCTCAAGCTGTACCTGCAAAAATGAAAATTATGACATGTATACAATGACCCGAAGACTGTAAAACAGAAGCAATCAAAAATAAAATTAGATTTCTAATTTGAAATAATTTCCTTTATTCTCTTATTGTGTAATCATAAATTAGCTAACTTAATAGTATCTTCATCTTTTTTTCTTCTATGTAAACGAATGATCTTAGAAAAAAAATGGTTGTTATTTACCAATTCATTAATAAAGAGATCCTTGGATAGGTGCTTAATGTTCAAGGATTTTATTATAATTTCTTTATCTCTAATTCTGTTGGAGCAATACAGTGTTGTTTTGCTCTTTCTTAGGGAAACTTCTGTGTGATGAAAAGGAAGCTTAGTGTCATAAGTACAACTGAAAATAAAACGGTGACTTCAGTGAAGTTGCAATAAGATCAGAAGTGATTACCAGTCAGGATCTAAGTAAGAGAAGTAATTGTGCTCATTTACACCCACAAAGGGGGTGCTTTATTCCGTAGTGCTTAAGCAATTTGTGAGTCCCAAAAGCTTAGACAGACACATAATTACTACACTGACTGTGATTTGACAGTAGTACCATAAATTGTCTGAGGTATCTGATCCTCTATTCTCACGCAAGCCCAAGCAATATTAAAAAGAGGAAATTATAATAGTTATTATTATTTATTATTATTATCATCATCACAAGAGGAAATAATTATGGATAAGAAGAAAATATGGTATTAAATAGGTTTTCTTCTTGAATGGGCAGATACATGCTAAAATTTGGCATAAGTGACAATTATTTGTTGAAGAGCAACTGAAAAATACAGTTTTTGAGTTCTAAAAATGTTTATTTCTGGCAGGCATGGAAGGAACTTCCTTTCCGCCCACCTCCTAAAATTCAGATTAAACTCATCATAAAACTGAATGGAATATATGGGAAATGGAAGAAAACACAATATAGGAAATGGGACAGTGTGAAGGAGAATTTATTGGGTAAAAAATTCTTGCCTTGTTATAATGGCTGAATCATATGAATTTTAGATAAGTATTATAAACAACTTGATCATTTGAAAGATATTTTTGTATGACTTATTCAGAGAAGTTTTAATGTATTAGTTACAATAGCATTGTGGGGTTTTTTTAAAAAAAGAAGCTTATTACCTTGTTATCAAAAAGGTTGAAGTCCACAATGGTCTTCAGGGTTTGCTATTTATGCAAGTTTAAAAAAATAACATAAGCTTAACCAGGAAATAAGGAAGGTATATGATTCCAGTTCTCTCTAGCAATTGAAATATATTCTAACCACTCTGTTATTCAGACTTCATTTAACTTCATTATACATGAGACTGTCCAAGGTGCCAAGGAATTAGACTTGTTCCAGAAGCTAACTCGACAGATTCTTCTCTGGCCCATTGCTCATGCTTACCTCACGTGCTGTCGCTGGGCACACCTTCCTGCAACCTGGGTAGCAGTTAGTCAGACCACTGAAAAATACACTTTTCTCAGTAATCCTGCAGGAAACAGTAGTACCAGGTTGCTGACCTAGAGTTCTTTGTACACAACAATGTTTACACAGAGGGTAGTACTTTGTGGTTTATGATGGGCTTGACATATTCCATTAATTTTAACACTGTTGTTATTATAGGAAGGTGTGGCATAGAAGGCAATTAAGGGGAAATCCTGGAATCTGAATGTTGAATCTCTCTGGAAGGTTGAATCTCTCATGTTATACCAGGTCAAGTTCAAAGGAAAAATTTTAAAGAGAAATAAATCCCCTCTTAGGATGGACCCAGTGTTTCAAATTAAATTTGAAATCAATGTGTTTCCATTTAAGATTATTTTTTAAGTGGGATTACAGTTGGAGGGTGTGGTTGTTTAAATAGCATGCTATAGTTTCTCAAACAGCATAGGAAATAAAAGTACATGATTAATGGACAACAGTTTATTTAGGTGGAGACTGCATGTAAAGACAGGTCAAATTCCTTACAGAAAGAGAGTAAAAATTTCATATCCTCTCAATACCTACTTTGAGTTAAAGAATATTTTTCTGAGCTCTCCACATGCATGGTTTTCTGGCATAAGAACAGAGGGTTAAATTTCCTTTGCTACAAAGAAGAGATTGGTTAAAAGAACTGGAATTTCAGCTGTATGGTCCCCAAAAGAACAAGAGAAAAAAAGCTGTGCTGATCCACTATTTTAGTGATGTCTTTATCATTGCAAAGTCTCTCTTTGAGTACAGGGTGGGAATTATGTGCTATCCTTTAGCAAATTGACTTATCTGCTCCCCTTCAGGACAGAAATCTGAGTTATGATATAAAAATATTATGCCTTCCTAATGATTCAATTAAAATTTAATTACAGATTCTTACAAAACAGGGACTCATATCTGTTTGCTTTTTCATTAGAGGCTATGAATTCTCCATATAGAGTGGGTTTGCTTTCTGGGCAATGGAGAAAGTGACACAGTAGTCACTATCAGAAATTTTGGCTATAAGTCAGTACATAGGGAACTCGCACACTGGCACTTTAGAGTTCCCACTGTAAGCATAAACTCAATTATATCTCATGTACCAATTAACTAGCTCACAATATAGTAATGGCCTGTTTAAAACAAGCCTAATCCTTTGGCCAAGATTAGTTTGGCCTTTTCTTCACATCCAAGGTTCTGTTTCCAGAAATCCCCTTTGAGCTGTTGAGCTGGCACTATTTGCTTCATTTTCAGTCAGTGCTAGTGCCACTTTCCACCTTTATTACTGCTCTGTAGTAATATTGACATGCTCAGCTCTCCCAGCAGTTCTGAAATGCAGTGAACAGCCCAAAGCAACCTCAGGATGAAAAAAAACCCAAATAATTTTATTGTTTCATGATGAAATATTATTTACTTCTAACCTTAGCTTAGACCTGATGAATTATTTTAATAATTATTGTTTCTGTAAAAAAATATAATATTAAGATATGTCTATGTGTAATGTAACTAACATCCTCATTAAAATGTCATCAGATGATAAGGGGTTTATTTTATTTAGATATGGCTTGCAGAAAAGAGAATAATAACTTCTGATAAATTTAATACAAATTCTTTTCCCAAGCCTTATGGAAAGATATTTGACAGATATTGTTATTACCGCACTTTTTATAGAAGGTCATAGAGTAAATTTTCACTACCATTGGTGATGTCTTCTCAAAAGGCATCCATACACTACCAACAAAACAGAGAAGTTAACACCTGAATTTGTTGAATGACTATGACCTGTATTCTGAAATAAAGTTGGAAAATTAGGGTATCTACTTTTGCAGATACATGTGAACTGAATTTTAGACACAGTTAGGTTTTAGTATTACCCTGTTTCTTGTTTAAAAACAAACCATATGGAGCAGTAAGAACTGTGGAATTTGAAAGTAAGCATCTTTTTTCTCTCCTTTTTTTCCTAGGGAAACAAAATAGCTTGAGAAAACCTACTGCATTTTGGGTTTTATTATCTGACTATGTTAAATAATTACTTGAATTTTTTTCCCTTTAATGCAATCTCCTTCCATCTTACCAGAGTTGAAGGAGACACACAGAATTCAGTGCTGGCAAAGTAAATCAGTCTCAATGAGATGTAAATATCTGCAATGCTTCTGTAGATTTACTGTTTATTTGATAATAATTGAGATTTTTTTTTTTTGCCCCTCCTGGGACAGTCAAAAGAGAAGAGAAGAAACAAATGAGATGGTTTGGTTATTTTTTTGTTTATAAGGAGTCTGTGTTTATGCACTGTAATTGTATGGACTTCTCTTGAATGTGAAAACACATTCTCTCAATGACCATGTGTCTTCAGGATGATCTGCTTTACTTTATTATCTTTAACCTTTTATTGTATCTGATCTTTGCTGCTCCAACTTCTGATTCTGGATAAATACATTCCTTTTACAGAAATGTGTGTGTGCGACCTAAATAAGATTCCTCTGTTAATATCCATTTTGCTTGCTGACCATTTATGGTTTGGGGACATTTTCTGACATACTCCTACTCATGGTAAATAAATAAATTTCTACCTTTCATAGATGTGTTATACCCACATGTTTTTTATTTTCTGGGAGGGAGGGTTGTTTGGGGTGTTTTTGTGAGTTTTGGGTTTTTTGTTGGGGTTTTTTGTGGGTTTTTTTGTTGTTGTTCTTTTTTATTTTTTTACAGAACGAATCAATTATTCTATAGAGTTTAAGCAATCATTTCCTAAGAGAATTAAAAACTCACATTGGTTTTTCTGTAAGTTTCCAAATTTTGCTCTCACAATTCACATTATTTTACCTATTCAATTTCCCCTTATATTATAATTCCAGAGCACTTGCAAAGTTAGATATATTTTCCCAATCATACTGATTCTTGAAAAATTAATACCTATTCAGTGGAAAGACTCCCATTCTTAAGGAGCTAAACATAACTGAGCTATACTTGCATACCATAAAGAAACTTCATACTGAGTGCCATGGTTTAGTTGAGGTGGTGTTAGGGCATGGGTTGGACTCTGACCTTGAAGTTCATCTCTTCCAGCCTGGTGATTCTGTGTGTGAGATATTTGTGGATTATATGAACAACCAAGAAGAACTCAGCACATGAAGATGTTTATATATATTCATTTAGACAATTAGATTTATGCAGTTAATGTACACTACATATATTTTATATAAGTTATGTATTCAAAAATATACATTAGTTATCAAGAAATGATAATTAGATTATAATAACTATATTATTTATTTTATTATTATAAATGGATATACAGCTATATGCTCTTTAATATTTGATGCACAGAGGTTTCAAAATTTGTATCTCCTTTAAATAATCAAAAGAAGCTGAAGCACATAAAACAAACTATATAAAATGGCATTCAAAGTTAGTGAAAGTCTCATTTCAATCCACTGTATTTTACTGGATAATTTTCTACAACTGAATTAATTCTTCTCAGCCTTTCCCTCATTCTACCCTACTATATGTGCCTGAATGAGTCATTGTTTTTTTATTGATCTAACAGCATTGTAGAGGTAAGGTCTCAAACCTGACAATAGTGAAAAATTATGCTTTTAGTGATTAATTGTGCAAAAACAGTGAGCATTATCTGTCTACTAAAATGTATCATACTGGAGATTCATATTCACTACTGAATTGATCCTTTGAACTGAATTTTCTACAGGTTGCCTAAAGTAACAGATATTAAATAGGTGAATTATCATAAAGAATATTAGAATTGGGGCATTATTTCTTGAAATTGATAACACCAAATGGCGTCTTGGTGGCTGAATTGCTTTACAGATTTATATTATAGATGTAAATTAAAGATGCAAGGCTTTCCTGTAATTTCTGAAGGTTATCCTGGTTCAGCTCAAAACCTCATTTCTATATATTTTTCTTGACAATATTCTAAGATGATGAAAATACTAAGTCTTTTTGTTCTGTATTATTTCTTCTCTTTCCACTGTTTATTCCCACCTGAAGTCAGAATCTGAGATTGTGGCATCAATCATAGCACAACAATGAAAAGTGAGGTCACAAAGGAAGGATTATTATTTCAGGTGAGAGAAAGAAGCTAAAGCATATTAATTTTTCAGAAACAAAGAAAGATTTTCATACAAATGTCTTTTTTAATACAGAATAGTGGAAATGAAATACAGCCAATATGAAGTGTGACTACAGGTAGATTTTTTTATTTAAAAGATGTTTTTCAGAGCTGTTCATCAAGAAGTGATCTTAACTGTGACTCAAATAGAAACACACAAAGGGTGGAATTGCATCTCGGTGGCATGAAAAACAAAGAAGCTTGAAAGTTTTATTTCTTTGTCTATTTCTACTTTAATCCTTTTATTGTTTTATTTTCCTTCTTTCTTTATCTTCTCTTCTTTTTCTGTTTAAAAATTACATGGATTGTATCAATGAGAAACTGAAGAACTGAGTCATGACAATTAACAGTTGACAAGAAAATGAAAACACAAATTAATTTTTTTTATTATCCGATTAATTTAATTGCTGAAATGCACAAAAATGAGCATCTGAATAGCTGAAATATAGTTAAGGAACATCCTGTGTTGGATGGGGCCCACAATGATTATTGAAGTCCAGCTCCTGATCCTACCCAGGACACCCTAAGAATCACACCACATGGCTGGCAGCATTGTCCAAATGCTTCTCGAGCTCTGTCAGACTTGGTGCTGTGACCCTGGGGAGCCTGTTCCAGTGCCCAACCTTCTGGGTGGAGAACCTTTTTCTAATATCCCACCTAAAGCTCCCCCGGCACAACTTCAGGCCATTCCCTGGGGTCCTGTCACTGCTCACCAGAGAAGAGATCAGTGCCTGCCACTCCACTTACACAAAGGTGCCTTGCCCAGCTGGTGACGCTGTGCCTGATCCACCCCAGGACATGTTTGGCCCTCCTGGCTGCCAGGGCACTGCTGATGCAGATTCAACTTGCCATCAACCAGCACCCCCATGTACCTTTCTGTGGTGCTGCTTTCCACCCTCTCATTCCCCAGTTTCTACATACATCTAGGGTAGGTAGGTCCAGGTATGGCCCTGTCCCAGGTGCAAAATCCACACTTGCCCTTGTTAAACTTAATATGCTTGGTGATTACCCTGCCCTCTAATTTGTCCAGGTCTCTCTTCAGGGCCTCTCTGATCCTCCCAAGCATCCTTTAGCATCCAAGTCATTTATAAAGATGTTGAAGAGCACTGGCTCTAAGATGGATCTGTGAGAAGCAAATTCAGTTTGAGTTCAGCCATTTTATTTTGCCTCAGCTCTGGTTGTCGGGGTTGTCAGAGGCATGTGGAGGAGGGGTGCCCATGTGCCACATGCAGGAGGCAACCAGAAGAAGCCTTGTCTCTGGGAGGATTTCACCTGGCTCTCATGAGGCAGGCAGTAGGAGACACTGTGGAGGGACCAGGAGGGTATAAAACTGACCGTGTCTCTGCTCGCTGGAGCTCTTTACTGTTCATTTGCTGGCCTGCTCACCCCCACCTTTGCCCTGGCCCCAGCCTTCCTGCCTTTTGGCTCTCCTGCCCTCACTGGCTCTCCCTCGCACCTGCTCTGCCTTCCTGCAATGCCCCTGACCATTGCCCTGCCACGTTCCTGCCAGGACTGCCTGCTTCTAACCCTGCCGTGCCCATCCAGCCGTCACTGCCTGCTCTGCCGCCCCAGTCCAGCTGATCACCACTACCCTGCCCAGGGTCCTGGTCCTCTATCTGATCGCCCACTCACCGCGTGTCCGGTGCCATTGCTGCGGGAGCCGTGCCTGTGGAGCTGTGCCCCTCCGGGAGCCGCGCAGGCTCGCCAGGACCCAGCCTGCTCCCAGCCCCTCCGCAGGCAGCAGCGAGCGCATCCCCCGCTGCCTGAACCCAACAGCGCTGCCCTCACTCGCTGCTGGTAACGCCTTCTTATCCTCTCTGTCCCCTCCCTCTCCTCTCCCCCAGTCCTTTTCCATTTTCTTCTTTTCTGTCTCTTCTGACCCTCTTTCACCTGAGCAACTCCTTTTCCTTCTCCTTTGTGTTTCAAATAAATGGTTCTCAGATACAACGTTTGCCTCCTTTGACTTCATTTCGTTGCAGACCATCCATGTTTTAAAAAACTCCTTGCCGTTCCCCACAGTGGATCGTGACAGGTTCCCAGAAGAACCACACTGGTGATTGGTCACCAGACTGATGTAACACTATTTAATACAACACTTAGCACCCAACCCATGAGAAAATTGCTCATTTAATATCTTAAATGCCTTATAGTATGTTTAGAAAAATCTGCAGCTAGATATATATTGTTAAAAGTCCTTAATTGTTAATTGTTAATTATGAATTATAATTTCCCAAAATTAAAACATATCCTCCCAGAACTCTACTAGAATTTATCTTTTGCTGACAAAAAATGTAAAGCATTATTTTTTTTACTTACAGAATTCAATGCCAAAAAAAGTTATAAAACTGAATTCTTGTGGTGAATAAAATTACTGACAATTCTTTCACTCATTTCTCTGGGCAATTATTCCCTGACTGATAATATCTACCCTATATTTTGGTTAGATTTCTAGAACAAAAACACTTAAAGCAATACTCAGAACACTAAAAAGCATCTAAGCAATTTATTTTACCAAAGTTCTTTAAAAATGCCATAAAATTTGTGTAAACTTAAAGTTTTATTGGATTCCCTTCTCACATAGGAGGACCTAGATCACTCTGTACAAGGCTGAAGAATGATTGCATGTGAACCGAAGCCATGAAAAATTCTGAACAAATATACCAAGAGTTTGTTTGAGATATAGACTAGCAGTATTGCTTTATAACAGCACACAATATCACAATAGAATTAGGCTTTAAACTGGCGCTAATATGAAACTGCATTGCAATAAAATTATAACTAAAACAATATCAGCTTAAAACTTTACCATTATGTTTTTAGAATCTCTCATTTAATTTCTTATAAAGTTCTGCATTTTTACAAACCCCAGGTTTTTTTTTCACAGAAGTGCCAGAACAGCCAGCTCAGTCTTGCATCAGCATTACACAGCAGGGCCTTAAATAACTTAATTAATTTGCAATTAGTAAAGTCTCAGTTCAAGTTGAGGTCTCACTGAATTGGTTCCTGAAGCTATAGAGTTCCACATGCAGTAGCAGTAACCGTATGTTAAATGTAACAGCAATAAAATAGTGGACTTATTAATTACTCCTAAGAGTCTCATTCCGTACAAAACTCAGTATCCACAGTGTTTTGGACTAAACCATGTCCTTGTAGCAGCACACTGGGGAAGGAATAAGAAAAGATGATTTTGCTTTTTAGCTTTATGCAACTTGAATGATAAAAAGCAAGCTCTGCTTCCTTTGTGTTGAACAGATGAGCAGACTGAGCGAAATGAATACATGAAGAAATCAGAATTTCCTCTTGTCTCTGCTCACAGGTTAGTGTTACTATCACTCATAAATTTTCAAGCAAGACATGATCCTAAAGAATCCAAAGAAATCGACTCAGACAAAATCAAATGAAAATGTAGAAACAGCACATCTTCTTGTTGTTTTTGGTAGACTGTTTGGAATCCAAAAATTGCGTGCAGTATGTAGTAAGATTTGTGTAAGGGCCAGAAACCATTCTTAAATTTTCAAAGGGGTTCCAAATGGAGGCCTAGGA
Source organism: Erpornis zantholeuca (assembly GCA_013400515.1). Lineage (NCBI taxonomy): Eukaryota > Metazoa > Chordata > Aves > Passeriformes > Timaliidae > Erpornis > Erpornis zantholeuca. The sequence continues at coordinate 47,697 of VZTN01007760.1, read as the reverse complement.
CACAGGATGTAAAGGAGGATAAGCCATCTTTTAGGCATTTCTTTTGTTATATTATGAAAGACTTAATTAGAGAGGAAGTAATTTATCTAGAAAGCAATTTACTTTGAAAAAAGGCTCTACATGTGCTGTACCATTAATTGTGGAATGAAAAAGCTCTGTTTTATGTTTATTAAATCATAAATACTTCATGACTTAGCTGTCTTAAATGCAACCAGCAATAATGATGCTAGTTTCAATGACTGGAGTAGAAAAGAGATTCTAAGAAATGTGGGGGGAAAAAAAACCACCCGATATTTCAGAATTTCTCTTAATTGTTATCATAAATTCAGCAGGGAGAAGATAGAAGAAATATTGAAAGACAGGGAGGAAGAGGGGAGTGTGACCTTATCAAGAAAGGCTGCATCTTAATGAAAAATCAGTATCATTATTGTGTCTGGAACAACAAAGTTTTCTCATTTTCCTTTTTCATTCAGAAATCTTCAAACTAGTGTGAAAGTGGATAATGAGAACAGGGGAGCTAAGATTGACTTTTTCTGCCCTTTTCTTACTTAATACCTAAGTTTTAGCTTAATGCATTATGCATCTGTTTAGTCAGGTTGGTTTGTTTAGTCAGGCTACTTTGTTTAGAAATCCACATCTTTTATTTCCTGTATTTTTGTTGTACCATGTCTTTTTTGAAAGTGTATTTGCTTTGGATAATAGAATGCCATGGCCTTCGCTGGTTCACTTAAGACATAGTTTTTTGTTTTCTTTGAAAAGAATAATATCTTGAATACAGTAAATAAAATAAGTAGTAGATGACATATTGATTGATGCTGATGAATATGGAAACACATTGCAGCACCTCTCCTTAAAGATGGCATAGCAGCAGACAGCTCCTTCCCCAGCTGACAGAGGTTGCCTGGCAAAGATGTTTAAGACTTTCTGAGAGGTGAATATAAAGGTAAAACCATGGAAATGCCCTTTGATGCACAAAAATGACTGGACTATTAGGAGCCTCTTTTGGTGCAAGACAGGCACGAAGTGGTGCAGCTTACACCTGTGTGAGATGCATGGTTCCATTTTTAACTCTGAAAGTCTCAGCACAACAATAATAGTCCACTGCAGGGGAGCTTTATTAGTGGTTGTATTTTCTTGCAAAGGATGGCTTTGCAAACTTACACTAGGGAAAAGTAAGATGGGTGTCAGGCAGCAGCAAGAGCAGGTGGCTGCCTGGGGGCCAGGCCATCAGTAGGAGCCAGGGCCTGTCCCACAGTGCCAGGCAGAGTCTGGCAGCAAGGGACATCACGGATAGACTCAGCCACAGGCACCAGGCACCTCCCTGGGAGCTGGAATGGGCCAAGGCCAGGCTGAGAAATAGGGGTGTGGGTCCATGGCCAGGCAGGGCAGGACTGGGAGACAGCCTGGACCAGTGGGGAGCTGGAGACCAGCCCAGCTGGGATGGGTCTGGGGCAGCAGCTGCCACCCAAGGGAGCTGAAATGGGGTGCAGGGTTGTGGTCAGGGTGGGAGGAGGATTGGAATGTGGGCAGGGAAAAGCAAGGCTTGGCAGTGCCTCAGGCCCATGGCGGGGGAATATATATCTTATGTGAGATGGTAAAATAATGAGAAACAAACAACTGGTTAGGGATAACAGAAATACCACCAAAAAAGGCAGTGCTAGTAGAGAATGGGATAGATACAATGATGCAATTTGGCAGGCATTTGAGCTGAACCTTCATTGGACTTTTTGGTGGAAGTCATTTGACGTCACTTTTGTTTTGCCTATAGCAGTCTCCCTCATACATCCTTGATGTTTCATTTTACAGTCTTGCTCCCCAAATTTTGTTTTCAGATTTGAACTAGAAGGAAAACAAGGTTAAAATAAAATTTTAAAAAATCCTTGGTAAAACTTAGAAGTGTCTGGTACACATTTGTAGAACCTGACACTGGATAGATTTTCTGAGGCCATAAGTATTTTTAAGTCTTATCTCCTGGTTTCTTAGGAGCCCCTTCCCCAAACTAGACCAACCACAAAAGATCCTTTTTACCATCCAGTTTCTCTAGAGGACATCCAGTGAATTGCAAATACTCCAACTAACACAGTAACTCATATGAACTGAGTTGCAGTCCTGGAGAAAGGAGGATGTTTCAAAGATGGGTGGAAAAGAGCTGAGCCAGCTGGAAAGGAGATGGACATCAAATTTTGCCAAATTATCAGTACTGTTTATATTTATTGAACACACAAAAAACACACAGTCTACCAGATATACACAGAATGATATTAGAAGCACAAAAACATTTTCATATCTATTTCCATGCCTGCACTATTGCAAATGGATTGACAGTGTAAAGAAAATGTCCAGACACAATCACTGACAGAGGTGTTAGCATTTACAGACAAAACTACAAGCTATGATTAGTCACCATGTGTTCAGAAAAATAATTTTTCTGAACTTGGTCACAAGCACAAAATCTGAGATGACCTTAGAGTTATTATGAATATATGGATTATTGTTTTATTCTGTCATACAATGGCGTTTGTATTCACAGGAGTGATTTCCACAATTTCAGTCTCAATAATTGGTCTTAGGAAACTTTAACTAATATTTGACCATTTTTCCCTGTCTCGATCTATTTACCTGAAAGAAAATACTCGAAAATATTCTTTAAAAAGCTGAGTCTAGCTTGCTCTAGTTTGCAGAAGTTCAAGGGTTCAGAATGTTCAAACCCTGTTCCCCAAAGATTTGTCTCTGTTTCAGATTAATGAAAATGCATAACAGATTAATGTAGTAATCTTTGCTGAAATTCTGGAAATGTCACTAAATGAGATTGCATTTGTTTCTGTGCATTTCAGATAGAACATTAACATTTTAATCTGGGATATTAATTTTTTTTCTTAGGCTATGTCTGACCTTCACTTTTGAAAGAGTCTTGTTTATAAGTGGTCCTGTGTTTTAATTAACAATATGACATGAGTTTCTGCCTCCAGAAATAAATACTTTGTTATCCTTCCTAGTTTTCTTTTTTCCCCTCCAAATACTTGATATTCCGTTTGTAAAGGGACAAAAAAGAGGCAAATTCATTTCTGAGTTCAGCTGTAGTTGGTTTATGCGTATGGAATCTACTAGATAAAAGTAAATAGAAATCACCTGCAGCTTGGCAAAGCAGTTGCTTCTGATTCAGTCTCCCTGAATGATATCATTTCAGTTTTTTTTTAACTTAATGGACTTCTGACCTCACAGAGTTTTTAATGTTATTTTCACTTTACATGGTGTCTTTTATGCATTGAAGTAAGCGAACTTTCTGAACTTTTGCTTCCACAAGCAAAATACTTCATGACAACTTGGAGAAGCTGGACTACCGGAGAAACATAGAGTTGACTGATTTGTTGATAATTTAATATTAAAAATAAATACATTTTACTTCCTGTGTGGACAAATAAACCAAGTCTGAAAGAAGTGGTGACTCTAGCTGTATAAGAAATTTCAGGTGAAATTATTCCTGGTAGACACAAGCTCTTTTGTACAGATAATATTTTCCAGCTTAAAACAATTTTAAGAAATTGTTTCCTATTTGCTTTCTGGAGATCAATTTCCCTATTAAACATATGACAACAAGGGCTGGAGGACAAGTTGTCGAGGCTGGAGGTCAAGATCCTTCAGTACCTAGTTCCACCCTGATGCCAAATCCTAAAAAATACAGAGACCCAAGACACTCATCTCTTTCATTTACTATTCAGCATAAGGGGTAGTGGAAGAAGTGGTGAATGGCTGAACACCTCAGCATTCATCTCTTTGGTACCTACTTGGTTTCACCATGATAAAGCCAAACTGAAAGAAATTTTCCTGATAAGCAATTAACAGCTTCAATAATTCTATTTCAGATATCAAGGGGTTTTACACATGTTTTTTTCCCTTGGAAGATTTCATATTTTACACAGTATTTAGTAGGGGAAAGTTTAATGGGAACTTTCCATTATTCAGAAAGTTCTAACTTTGGTTTTTATAAAAAGCAGACAAAATTAGAGAAGTCAACCTACTTTGAAACTAAAGTAATTCACAGTAGCTACTGAAACTACTTCTTCACCTGCTGCTTGCATGTTGTATTTCTATATCTCTACATTAACAAGGACTAAAGGATTTTTTTTATAGCACCTAATGATGACACTTACTTGAGGACCTATACATTTTCTTATAATCTCAGAAATTTATTGTATTGATTTTGAATTAAAATTATTTCTTTTCATAACTCTTAAAATTCAGTTTTAAAGTGTTCTCAGTTGCTGAAATTTCATAATTAAATAATCCTGCTTTCAGTTGTTTTGCTGTCAACTATATCCTGTTCACCTCTAGAAATACATTTCCATTTATTTTAATGAAAGTTTTGACTGAAGAAAAACCAAATAGTGTTCAAGGACACATTAAATTTCCACTTAAATCTAGACATATTTTTAAGCTTTCCCCAGGTATCTGAAACACCACCAACCATCATATTTACCTCTCTGTGGAGACTTTCAGTTCAAATCTTTACCTTGTTTTTTCCCAATCCTATCAGAAAGAGCTT
>VZTN01007760.1:18127-43136 GCA_013400515.1 Erpornis zantholeuca | reverse complement strand
CCTACCAAAAAAAGCTTAAATAAAAAAAAAAAAAAAAAAAGAAATCCCTTTCTCATTGTGTTTTGAGTTCCTTTTCCCCATTTAAAATATTCAGTAAGACATGAAAGCCAAATTCTTATTAATTTAATACTATGTGTTTTGATTTCTACACTATACTTATCATCAAACCAGTGTTGTTTACTCTATACTATTTCTGCCTTAATGAAGTTCAGTTTTCAGAAAGAAAAAGAAAAATCATCCAAAGGAAAAACCTGGATGCTCACCTCTTGGGTAAAATAAGAATACCAAAGTGACCATAGCACTACTTGGACAAAGCTGACATTCATTCAAGAATGACAGTGCTTGGCAAATAAAAAATTTAGGCAGAAAGGCACTTAGAGGTGCATCAGGGAAAAGCATAAACATCGTAAATGTGGTATGTATATTCATAGTGTTTCATAGACCTAGAGAAGAATCTTGCAGCTTTCTATGAATTATTAACAGGTGGATTCTCTTACTTTGATGTTGACAAATATGGCATTTTCTGGTACCTTTTATTTCAGGATCTCTTAATCTTCATTCTAATTTCAACAGTACTTCCGAAGTTCTTTAACAAGAATTAACATTCAGAAAAAATAGAATGCATTATAAAGTGTATGAAATTGTTTCTAAAAGTGTTGTACAATTATGTCTTATCTAATAACTAGAAAATTTTTTATAATTCTACAGAGTATCACAACTAAACCACTGCCTTAATTCAGTATTATCAACCTTTCTGAAGTATAACTGCTTCTGAAGAATAACTATTTCACACTCTGAGGTAATTGACTGTCCTCATTTTATCTTTTCAGTACATAAAGAAATGTCTCTAGTCCATAAGAATTTCTTTTTCACCCATAGTGTATAGAATTAAATTGAAAATCATTATGTCTTCTCTTTGCATATAAATGAAAATGCACTGTGATGACAACCTATGGCAAAACAGTCTTAGCTAAAGAATCTTTTAAAAAAATACTATAAGAAATATTCCTCATTTTTTTTTCCTAACTCTGGAGAAGTCTTGGTTCTTCTGAATGAAAAAGTCACCTCCTATTATTAGAAACCAAAAGAAGTAGCTCAAGAAACAGCTTTTTTTTCTCAGCTTTGCTTTACAGCAACCATGTCACCAAGCCTTCCTGTGCTAAGGCACTAAACTGTTCGTAGATCAAGATTACACAGAGTGATGTTTCAAATATTTTTTTAAAAAGTCATATCCTTTATGTCATCAAAAGATTAAAATAAGTAGTGTTTTAACCATCATGGGATAAAATGCTGAAGCAGAGTCACACTCAGAAAGAAACAGACTTTTAGCTAAGACTTTAAATCTTTATTAGCTCAGAAGGATGACAAAGTGAGCCCCTTGCCTAGGAGTGCTTCCAATAGTACGTGAAGATATAGGATCTTTCAACAAAACAAATCAAACCAGGTACATCCATTACCTGGATGGTTATTCAATGGTTTGTTATTCAATGGTTATTATGTGCCAGGAACACCGGTATTATTCAATCATATTAAAGTTTTTTGTGACAATGATAAAATACTAACAGGCACCAATGGTCTACAATGGTACTCCTACCTTTTCAGGAGTACTCCCTGCTATTTTGTATTCACTACTATTTGAAAATGAAGTCTAAGGTTTAGATGTGAAAGAAAGTAAAACAGATTTTCAAAATCACCAGAAAATATAAAAGGGAAGCATTAAATATTATGCTGCTGTAGACAGTGTAGTGGCTTACAATTTCAATAATACAGCTGGGAAAAATTAAAGATCACAATGCTATTATACAGCTGATACGATGTATCAATAAGGGAAATAGAGAATAATTCTGCTGGAGGGTGACATATTTCACAGAATATGACAGTACATGGAAAGCATGTCTTGATCTCCATTTGAGCATGGAAATACAGTTGCAATTTAGAATATACTACATTTCAAAGTCTGTCAAAATGGCTTCAGGTGAAAATTGAACCTATATTCATAATTTAAAGTGTGGAAAGGGAGGACAGGAGAAGGGATTATTGATAATGCAGAGAAGTATCAACTGCTAGAAACTCACTAATTGCCTGTAATTTGAAAAGAGCTTGTCTCAGTTTCTTGAAATATCAGGTTCTTTGCTTACTTGGGAAATTTTAAGATAGGATACAATTTCAAAAGGTTAGGGAAGTGTTCAAGCTTGACTTAAAGTTAGTAGCAATTGCCACTACACTCACACTGAATTTAGCTTTCAATTTAAAACACAGAAGTTTCACACTAGAGCTGAAATACTAGTTTTCTTTTTTTTCTAAAGTAGGCCGTCTTAAAGCACTAAGCTATTTAGCATGATGTAAGTTAAATGGCCAAACTACATGAATTTGTCATTACCAGCTGTGGCATCACACTCCTTACTAACGTATTAAAATTTACTGCCGTTTTGAAACATGCAACCAAATTGTAGCCAGATGGAGAAGCTGTTTTAAAGTAGATAAAGTTGCCTCTTTATGCTTTTGAAATAACCATGTTAAATATCCTGAAAGGTAGAAGCTGATGTTCTTCCTGGCACGCATCAATCAATTTTCTTGGTTTAATACTTTGAAACTGCACCTCTAGGTCATCTCTCACAAATAGCAGTAAAGGATAGGGTTTATGTTTGCAGCCTGCACTAATGCCTTAATCAAACACTGTAGTTTGGGATATTGTAAAAAATGCAAAAAGTTAATTTGGCTGCTTTTGTTTAGCAGAGTGTAGGAATCATTGCAAATAATCTTTCAAAATACCAAAATCTGATGAGTGCCAGATGAAAAACATGTAGGCCATTCTGGATGGTGAAATGATGCAACGGTTGAAAGATTTCCTGAAACTTGGAAAAAAACCACACCAAAATTTAATATAAGTAAACCATTGTATATGAATAATCCAAGAATACACTGTTACTGACAGTTCACATGATATATTTTAGGTTTGGAGCTTTAGTGCCTTTAATTTTCACATCTATCACTAATATATGTATGGTTAGGCACCTGAATTTTCAATGCATTTTTAAAAAAAAATATTGGGAATTATTTGCTGGTGTGATGAGGAAGTAATTGGATATAATAATGAAGATTTAAGAAATGCCATGAAGTCTCTATAGTAACACTAAAGTCAGAGACATAATATGTATTATGAACCTGTAACCAAATGCTGCAAGGAAGAGCAAATGAAACTGTGTTTCTAGGTCATTATTTACTGTATTTGGGTACCATGGGCAAAAGAAGCTAAATTTTTATCCTGCTGTATATGGAATTCTTATGAAATGGCAGGCTCTTTCATACCACTCTTATCCATGCATCTGCTGAGGAATTTTCAAGAGATCATTCAGAAAATGCAACTGAAACTAGTCTGCAAATAACAAGGAAAACACAGTTACTATAAACACAGTTACTATAAAAAGACAGTAGAAGAGAAACACAAAAAAAAAGTAGGTTTATTATCCAATGGAAAATGAGATTTCCCAGAATAAATATTATCTCCGATCTGGCATTCTTTCTTTCTTTTCATCAAGAAAAAATGGACTTTTCTTCAGCACGATAAGACTCATTTTTTTCATTATCCCATTTCAGAACTGGGGTCAGGACATGAAACACTGAACACATCTGTCAACAGAGTGTTATATATTGCTAACTGTTTGCCTTTCCTTCTTTTGATGCAGACTAATCATGAAAGACTATGAACTCTACATGATAAACAAACATAAACTTTCAAAATTGGTAGTTTGATGGACATGTCAGTCTACCAAAACAGCAAAAGTCTGTGTTACAGATTTTTTTTTTTTCCATGTGACTTCATTGTAGATATTTCTGGAAAGAGGTAAAGGCACTATAACACAGATAGGTGTAATCCAAACTTAATGAGACCCACCAGCTTATCAACCACTGAGACACAAAACTTCTGATGAAAAGAACTGAAATCCAGTGCTCTGATTATAGCCATAATGTAAGAAATGCAATTTATTGTATCTCACAGAAGTATACATAATTTAGTGCTGGAGACAAGTTACTGAAGATCTTCCATTGCAGACATTAATACCTATGTGTGAGGAATAAAAGGCTACTACCCATTTCCTGCATTTATCCCTCCTGGACTTCCAGACTTCCAGTGACTTCCAGATGCAATTGAAACTAGCAGTTTGAAAATGATAGTGCCAATCTAAACTAGATTTAAAATAACCTCACAACCAAAAAACAGGTGAATATCTAAGCTCATACTGGTAAGAAAATTGGACCAGTATTTTAGGTTTAAAATCAATTCCTCTCTTTGTAGTTACTTGCAATAAAAGTTGAATTTAATTCTCCAAAGTATTTTTTTTCTTCTCTTTATTGGCCATTTAAATATGGTGGGTTTTTTTTACTTTTTCTCTCATTAGTTAGAAAAGATAAAAGTTACTGTTCTACGTATTTAACTTCTACATGTCACAATTACCCTGAAAAACAAACTTGCATAAAATCTTTTTTATGAGGGAAACCCATTTAAATACATAGTCTTGTTATTTAAATGCTATGTCCTTCAGAATGTAAAATAATGCCACACTGCCTTTGCAAATGCTGGGATTCAGTTGAATGAAAGAATCTGCTTAAAGCACACATAGGCACCAACATGAACATGTGATTGAGTGAAAGGTTGATTACCAGCAAAAAAGTATGGATAAGATGAACCAACTGCTCAAAGCAAGAAGAAAAAAAGGAACAAAAAACATCTGGTAATACTGGGTGGATCATGAGACAGCTAAAGGATTTGAATTGTTCAGCTTTTAATTAGTGTAATTTTAAACTTTAACCTGATTACTATTAATAAATTATTACAATTTCATGACCCTCCAAGAGAATAAATTGGTATTCACTTGTAATAAACTTACTAGACTTAGAGTAAGAACAAATAGTTTTCAGAATTAGCATCCTTCAAGTAAGGTTTAATAAATAGATGTATCAATTCATACATCTAGGTTTCTCTGCCAATCACTAAATTAGTTGTTCTTGAATCACAGTCAGGAATATTGGCAAAGCAAAGTGAAAGAAACTTAAATGGGATATTTTTGTAGAACACAATTTTCTTGAGCTCTTGGTCTGGAACTTTTCATTACCAACAGATTCACCCAAAATGGGTGAATTTTCAGAATTTTAACTAAGACCAGGGTTCGTTTGAAGGCAGGAACAAGAATTTGTCTAAAAATATGTGTATGAGCTTTTCATCTATAAGGATGTTAATATCAAAGGCACAGTTGTTATTCAAAGCACCAAATGGATGTGCATTAGTAAATATCTACAAGCTCTGGAAAAACCGGGGCAGAGCAGTGACAAGTTCTAGCCTGGTTCTGCCCACTTTTGCATTTTTTGTCACACCAAATTTTGGAATAAAAAGCAACACCACCAAACATATTTGCCACCCACTTTCTCAAGGTGGCTCTCTTTAAATAGCAATGACTAAAAAACCAGACCTTGCTACTATGGGACCCTTTTGAACTGCTGGGCTGCAGGAATTAAAAATCTTCCTTTTTTACCTGAGTTGCATGGTATTTATAGCAGAGTGTTTCTAAATTTGGTCACTTATTTTCTCGTCTGTCCTTGGTTTAGTTAAACTGGAAAATAACAAGAGTTCATAAGCCTTTATCAATCATAATATAATTGCTCAGGATTGTTTATTTATTGGTCTGTACCTAATTCTGATCTTGCAATAATGCTGTTTGAAGAAAATACTGTAATATACATGCAGTACTTTGAGTTTTATGTATTCTTTTAACATACTATTCCCCTGATGTCTGGATTTAAACTCAGACAGAACATTCTTTTAAGCCATTTGAAAAAGTTTTTGTGTATTTTTGCCAGCCGTATCACTCCTATTCCAGTCACGTCATAGAAAAGCATGTTGTTTTAAGTTCACATCTTCATTGTAAATTAGCTCCAAGAGTATGATTAACAAATCACTCTCTGTAGCTCCATATTTGCCTATTACAAAAGAGAAAGATCAAGCTAAAACTTCCTTTATCACCACTGTATCAAAATCATCTGTATCCCCCTTGGATTTCTGATAAGCTTGTTCAGATTTGAGGAACTTTGTTTCTTATTCTCTAGTCCCCTGAATAACAGAACAAAACATAATGGAAAGACTGCTGTAGAAATTCCTTGTCTGTTTTAGCCAAAGATTGACTGAAAACTCTGACTCTGAAGCAGTTCTAAGATCTAAGCCTCCCTTTTCCCCTTTTTCATGTCATTATTTGCTTTCCAGCTTTTTAAAGAAATTCATGGAGAATGATCTTTCTCTGTTAGAAAGCAGAATTGTGCAAATCAAGTCTTTACTTGCTGGCTTCAATGGTATCAACTTGTAGAGCTGTGAATAGGAATATTTTATACGGAATCATGATTTTGAATCATCCTGATAAAGGTAGAACACCTTACTTAACAACTAAAATAAATGAAGCAAAAGACTTGTCAGAATCAGTGCCACAACCCGAAATCTAAAATCTTGGTCATAGGAGATTCAGAAGATACATTGTACAACAGCTTTCATATCTACTTGCTCTGCACAGTTTCTTAACACTGCATTGATTGCTCTTATATGTTGTCAGAATTGAAAATTAAGGTTATTAGAAAGTAAACCGAAATCTTTTACAGTTATGTAAAGTCGGGCTTGTGCAAGTAGCAGCGAGTTGGACTTGATGATTCTTATAGTCCTTTCCAACTTGAGATAGTCTGGGAATCTATGAATCTATGAATAGTCCCTCAGTGACTATAGGATATATACATTTACAGAAGTCAACATATGCAACACTGTCCACGGAGACATCCAAAATACATTAGCTAAAAGGAATAAAATTGAAACACCAATAGTAACACCTAGAACCTTTCTAGTAACATTACCATTATTTTGCAGACTGGTAAAATGAAACACAAAGGCAATGATCTGGCCACAGCTAACTAGGAGATTGTGGCAGAACTAGCAATAAAAGAGAGTTTGAAAGATCCTAGACAGCTAGTCCATGGAGAATCCAGAGGAGAAAGTAAGAATGTGAATGATTTTGTGACTATAACCTTTTCAGTGAAGCAACATAATTAGTAATAGTTCACAGGTTTTGTTCTGTGTGACCACTAAATACACATAAACACTAATTCTTTTCCTTTTCAATATTTTTAAGCTGTTTTGGTTTTCAGTCTTCTTAGTAAAGGCAAATTACAAATTTATAAATATTTTTACAGCAAAGTTTTACTTCTATCCTTTTCCTGTGAGCATTAATTTCTAGCAATAACTCCCAAGAAATCTGCACAGGCAATAAACAAGTCTTTATGTGTTTATTTATTTGTCTGAAATAAGAGTAAGAACTGTATGAGCTGAAATATAGAAAAAGATATGAAAATTCCATTCTAATTCAGGAATAAAATCACTAATATAATTATGACAGAAATCTTCATTACTATGAAATAGAGTTCTTCTATAGTATAAATTTGGTGTTGACTCAGAAATTGTGCTGACTTCTACTGAAGTCAACAGTAATTTTCTTATACATAGTTCAATGTGTGTATGACGAACTGAATACCAAACTGTTTCAGGCTTCTGACCAAAATCTTCAGTGTTCACACTTTAAAATGCTATCAAAACTAATAGAGAAGTTTCATTAAGGCAATAGGTGTAGAATGCAGTACTGAACTTTGAGAAAATATAGTGTATAGCTTTCCAGCTATGTGTATTAATGATTTATCATCAACTGTGTTATTGTGGACTTTAGAAAGAAATTATGTGGTAGTATCTTACTTTTGCTCCACAAAGCATTGAAAATAAAGAAGGCTGGATCTTCCTTTGTATCCTTTCTCTGCCCATCTCTCCTATTTTTACGGCTTCTTAATTACCTATTAAGAAATAAAGAAAATAAGGCACACCCTTTTACCTTTTCGGAATAACCTTTTCTGCTTGAAAATCTCTCAAAAGACACAATCTCCTCTGCAGCAGGTGTAGTTTTAATGATCCTTTGATGCCATATGTCAAAATTCATCACTTGCTGTGAAGAGTGACATTTCTTTTGATAGCTCCTAGCAACAGCAACACCAGTTATTAGTGATCAGCTCACACACTGGACTAATAATTCCTGCAGCAAAAACATTTAATTTCAGTTTCATGCTATGCTGCACACTATCTCTCATGCTGCTCTCCTCTGTTTGTAATTACTTTTAAAGTAAAATAAATCTATGTTATTAATTCGATGCACACTGCATTTGTTTCCACATGCACACTCACAAGAGTACCACTACATTCTGCATTAGGGCATTTCAAAGCTGCCTTCTGAACTGGAATTCCAGTCAGTATAAACAGTGAATATGGAAGCATGGTGCAAAGTGGCAATGGAGTTGGCTTTCAAGAACATGTTTGCCCACAGATGCCAGGCAGTGGAGGTGCATCACTGCTGTAACAATAAACATAGTGGTACATCAGCAGACATCCAGGTATGTGCCACCTGCAGGTTTTCTGAGAGGCCTCTACAACCACAGGTTGTGAACAAATATGATATTCCCCTCTGCTACTGTCATATTAATTCTCTGGACAGTCATACAAGTGTTCTGATACCAGTGGAACCTTTAGATAAAGTAATTAATTGTCAAGTCACTTTAATTTTCAAATTGTGTTTTACATTTCTTTCTCTTCTAATGCTACTTTTATATTAGAAACTTGTAATGACTTGCCCTGCAGATTTGCAAATCCAGCAATATGTTGGTTGTTGTTAATCGGTGACACCTTTAACATTTTCAAATATGCAAACAAAGTAATAATTCCAAGCCTCATTATAAGAGGAAGACCAGGAAAATAAATGTCTTACTGCTGGGCAGAGGAAAAAGGGAACCATAAAGTATCAAGCAATGACTTTGGGAAGGGAAGAAATTTGCTATATTTTTCAGTTCAGGCTTCATTAAAAAAATCACTGGCATCTTTTGCAGAAGAATAGGAACTTAGATTACAACAAAGCATGGAAAATTAGACATATATAAATACGTTACTTCCTCTTAAATTTAGTGAGAGCTGATGAAAATACTTGTGCTAAGATGTGTTGTTAATGAAATCCTTAAACTGACAGAAGGAGGTACTGAAGAAATTATGGAGGACTGGATAAACACAATTTGTCTTTGCAAATAAGACATACAAGGAATCAGAAAAGTACAGACCAATCAAGTTAATATCAGTCATAGAAACACAGAATCCATGAGTGCTTTGGGACCTTAAAGATCATCTAGTTCCCATTCACCTGCCTTAGGCAGTCTTTATTCCTAGGAGAGATTTTCCATCCCTCTAATCTCCTTTCTGGCTTTCCTCTGAACCTGCTCCAGCAGGTCCATTTTTTTTAAGGCTGAGAGCCTCAGAGGTGGATTCATTACTCCAGGTGGGATGTCATGGGAGCAAAGCAGAGGGGCAGAATTACCTCTCTCGACCTGCTGGCCACACTACTTTTAATGCAGCCCATGACATAGTTGGTTTTCTGGGCTGCAAGCACAACTGTTGTTTCATGTCCAGTTTCATCAGATCCCAGAGAAATAGCAGAATACACAGATTAAAATAAATTTATCTACCTGGTAGGTAAAAGGAGGAGTAACAGCCAGCATGGATTTGTGAAGACTAGATCATATTAAACCAAATTAATTTCCTTATATGACAGAGTAATAGACTTCTAATAGACTTCGTGAATAGAAAGGAAGTGTTAGATATCACATATCTTCATTGTAGCAAGCTTTTGCCATTTTTCCAGGTTTCTCATAAGAAATCAAGAACTATGAGACTGGTATGGTGTCAACACCTAACTGGCAAGAGTGTTTTCCAGAGAGCAGCACTCTCTTAAACTAGAATATATCAGATAGGGTTCTGTAAGTCTGGTATTCTAATAATTAAAATCATAAACAAAGTTAAATTTTGACAACGTCCAAAAATACTGGAGGACAAAAGTATATATCTAAATAAGCTTGGCAAATATGAGAAATGGTGTGGAAAATCAGGATGTAATCCAGTAAGGAAACCCACAAAGTTTTACATACAATTAGATGTAAGTGGCTGCACAACCACAGGGTGTAGAAAACCTGTCTGGGCAGCAGCACTGCAGAAATTGCTAAAAGGGAGGTGAACAGAATTACAGTCACAGCAGATATTAATCAAAAATATCACACTAATGATGAACACTCATTTAAGCTAATGAGATTAGAACTGCACCATTACCTGCAAAAAAACCCTGAAGTCACAATTTTCTCTTTTAAGTGGTAGCAGTATCTCAGCTGGAATATTAACTCCAGCTTTAAACATCTTAGTTTGATTCAATTTGTGATAGCCCATGAAATAGTAACAAGTGTGGAAATAGGTTCTGGTAACACAACTATGTGTAAGGTTGAAGAAAATAGGTTTATTAGGTTTAGGAACATGATGATGGTCTTTGACTGTGTAAAAGGTGTTGTGAAGGAAAAGGAATGATGACAATAAATGACAGGGGAGAGATATTTTTTTCAGGAAAAAAAAGGAGGACTAACAGAAAGAAAAGTTAAATAGACCACTAGAAATGCTATCACTTGAAATATTTTAGAACATGGATAGCTTCATAAATGTCAGTTTCAGGAGTGACATAGATATAATTGATCCTGTTTTCAGTATCTATATATGTTTGTTTACAAGGCAATTACTATTACACCCTGAAGACTGACTGCAGAAATATAGCATAGAATAATTCCTGTAAGAATTATCATAGGTTCATGGATAATCTTTTATCTGTTTAACTGTGTGAATTTCTCTCATACTAAAATTTAAGATTATAAATCAAATGAAACAAGTCCCTCTCCATTGAAGTAACAGATTTTACATTTCCCTGTAGGATTATGCATACAGGTTATTCCTAGGTTGTGCTCTCTTCCTGAAATGTGTTACAGTTTTTGTTTCTATTTAGAATAATAAAATATGCTGAGTTGGAAGGAACCCACAGGGATCATCCAGTCCAACTCCTGGCTCTGCACAAGATACCCCAGGAGTCATTCCATGTGCCTGAGAGTGTTGTCCAAATACTTCCTGAACTCTGTCAGGCTGGGTGCTATGACCACTGCCCTGAAGAGCACTGTTCCAATGCCTGACCACCTTCTGGGTGAAAAACCTTCTCCTGGTATCTAACGTAATCATCCTCCAACTCAGCTTAATGTCATTTCCTCAAGTCCTTTCACTGGTCACGAGAGCGAAGCGATCTGTACCTGCCCCATCTCTTCCCCTCACAACATTGTTGAAGAGTATAATGAGGTCTCCTCTCAGCCTCCTCTCCTCCAGGCTGAACTGACCAACTGAACTGAACTGACCTGATACCCCCAGGACACACTTGGCCCTCCTGGCTGCCAGTGCACTGCTGACTCAGATTCAACTCTCCATCAGCCAGGACCCCCAGGTCCCTTTCCACAGTGCCACCCTCCAACCTCTTATTCCCTAGTCTATACACACAACCAGGATTGTCCCATCCCAGGTGCAGAATCAGGCACTTTCCCTTGTTAAACTTCATATGGTTGGTGATTGCCCAGCCCTCTGATTTCCCAAGGTCTCTCTTCAGGGTCTCTCTGTCCTCTAGATCTAGTGTCGTCAGCAAACTTACTTAGTGTCCCTTCCAGTCTTGCCTCCAAGTCATTTATGAAGATGTTGAAGAGTACAAGGCTGAGAATGGAGCCCTGTGGAACCCCTCTAATGACCAGTCCCCAGTCTGAAGTCATCCCGTTCACTATAAATGCATTCCAAGTGTTTGAACATGCATTAAGTTCACAATATTTCAGCATTATGTGCAGTATTGTAATAACATAGCATTGGTTAATTATTATTTCTTCTGTCTGTTACACAAGGAGCTGAAGTATGGACAAGGCTCCATGAAATTCCGTGTCAGGTTCAGAAATACAAACTCACTTGATTTTTCTGGTGTTCCTTCTTCTTGATTATTCTGCCTCTCGATCTCAGTGTTGTCAGAGAGCTCATATGGTCAGTACATATTCATTCTGCAGGCTGATACCACCATTAGGTGCATTGTTGTACAGCTTGCAGGCAATAGGTATTGTAACTAAAGAGAAAATACTAAAAACGTGTAAGACAGCACTTTTCTTGTTCTTCTGTATCATACATATTTTGTTTTCAATTATAAAGCAACACTGGTCCTGTTAATGCAGTCACACTTTAAAAATTGTGCCAATTAGTGTAATATCTATGCCTTAGAAAATATTTGGAACTATATATTTTATTATTAAAAAAGAAAAATTCTTCAAGAAGTTTCAATAGCCAACCATAATGGGTCTAAATATCAAAACTGTTAATCATTTCATTTTAATTTCTTAAACTAGCCAACATTCAGAAAAAATAAAAAAGAGGTTAGATAATAAAGGAATGTAGATGCAGATCCTGGAGGGTATTTTGCATCCTAAAAATTAGCCAAAATTCTCTCATGAAGACTGTATCATAGCAGATAGAAATAACCTCAGTTCAATCATATGCAGCAGCTTCCTTTGATTTTGTAAAAATTAAAGGGATTATTAGTAAATATTCAGTACTATATGTACCAGAGGTGTGTTATTCCCCGTGACCCCATTACACTGCAATGACAATCACATTCTGTGTGTGAATTATTTTTTTATCTGAAAAGAATCTATTTTACTTGAGAAAACAATATAAATAAAAATAGCTGTTCTTTCTACTGCAGTTTTTCAACTATGGCTAATTATATTTTTTTTTTCTGGTTTAGTCTGATTTCTCTTTCCTCTCAGTGTTACAAGTACATAATCCCTCTTTGTCCATCAAGGAAAATATTTTAAATGGCCTGTGATGCTCAGTTGTGTCAGACTGTATTCTAGTGTTCCATTATTCCTGAACACTTTACAGCAAACAGAGAAAAAAAGTACCTGGGCCTTCTATCAGGACCTAGGAAAACAGGCAGGAGCTCAGCCTCAGGCATTCCTGAGAGAAAATTAGGAGGGGTAACTACAGTCATCTCTGGTGAACTTTTTCAAGCCAGTACAGATGCATAATTTATGCTTTATATTCTTTTTAGTAAAACCTTTAGTAGAAGGTGTATTATTTATTTATATATGCTTTAAATCCTTATGTTATTTGGTCAGGGTTGTCTGAATTGGTCTTTAATTTAAAAACTCATAATTAAATTTTAAAGAAATTGAAAATTAAACGTTTTTAAGTGGTTATATTGTATACTCTTTTGCTAGAAAAATGGTAAGCCAAACAGTTTTCCAAAATATTTGTATGAAATTACATTTTAGATTTGTATGTTGGCTGTCTTCCATCTTTAGCTTTTCCTCTGTTACAAGGACACTGCAAATAAATCTAATTTACTGACCATCAGAGGGCTTAGAGAAACAACATGATGCTCTTCTGAAACAAAAATATCAAAGAAGACCAACGAGAGAAAAATTTGGCATGTATTACTCGTAAGCCTGTAGTGTGTTCCTCTGCAAAATAAGCGATTGCTTCAGGAAATCTTGAGGCCGCAACTCCAGTTACTTCAATTTATGCTGCAGAGCTGCCTTAGCCCAGAGCACGAGAGGTCAGCCTAAAGCATCAGCACTGTTTTGTGGTCTTATTACAAGAAATGGTGAATAGCTCAGGGAGCTGCTGATTGCCCTTTACTCCCACAGATTTCAGTTCTTCAGTACCTAATGGTTTTAATCTCTTCAGTCCTAATGTCTACAATTAAACTGCAAAATATTTCCCCCCTGAGTCCCATTGTTTTCTTCCATTTGGCATTCATTGATTTCCTACCCTGCTACTATCTGCCTAATTTCCAACTGAAATAAAACACAGGGAGAATCATGTTATTTTTATTTCCATGCTGGTGTTTTATGCTACTATCACTGGCAATGTCAGCACAGCTCTGAGAATAGTTAACAGCTTTTATCAAAGACAGCAGGGAATACTGAGAAAACCGAACAAAAATTAAGAGACAGATATTTTAAAACCAAATGATATTTCTTACTGTCCTTAAGCTCATTAAAAACAAGTTCACATGTAGAAACACATTATGATTATTTATGAAATAAACCCCAAAACTACAGATAAATAGTGGGCAGCAGGTCTGACTAGTGGGCAGCCTGATGACGAGCAGTACTGATAGTGGAATAATTAAAATTACTGAGCAAAAATCAGATCAAAAGAAGTATTTCTGAACAAAAATGTTTCTGTTTCTGATATTAAGAAAGCAAGAAAGTCCATGAGATAATTCAGTAAGTTCATACACATTAATAAGGATAGCAGGTTCAGGCCCGTCCACCAACTAGTTCCTCTTACAAATCTCTCTTAGCAGGTGTGATGTACAGAATGCCACAACATCACACTACCTCACATTTGGAATGATAATAGTAAAATCAATAACAGGAAAATCAATATTTATTTTCATACGACAGAAGGTACTACTAAGGAGCTGGGATATTAGGGGGACTGTGAACCAGAAGCCCTTGACATACAGGAACCATCAATGGCAGCAGTATCTCTGCACAGGCTTAGAGCATGGTTTACTGAGTTGTTGCAGGTGAGTTATTTTCCTAAACTTCATGCAAATGTACTCAGTTGGATGATGCTGAACAGTTACTAACTCTTAAACACTCTTTCTGCCTACACTCAGACTGTATATGCAAAACAATAACCTTTACTTACAAACCAATACTGAGACATGAGCAAGAGTATTTCGGACCCCAACCAAGTCCTTTCAGCAGTATCTGGTTTACCATGGGGACAAAATTTACAGCTTCATCAATACATGACAAGTCCATGCATTTACCTTTTGCAAGAGGGCACTCATAAAGTTTAGCTGGGTAGTAGCTCATTAAGGCTGATGAAGCTGTGCTTTGTCTAAAACTCCATCACAACTAGTTTTCAGGCTTCACTGATACCTGTTGATATCACAAGCACATAGTCACTGCTGTGTGCCATTGTGAGAGGGATTGTACATGTCTCTCAACATGATTTTCTTTCTTATTTTTCTGCTGTCAATACCTCCTCTTTGTTCTGTCACAAGACATTTTTTTCTCTATAATGGTGAGCAGGGAAAGTGCATGAATGGTGTCTATATAGAAATATGATCATCCCTCCTATATTCTGTTTTTTTCTCTCTTTAAAGTTTGAGGAGTTTCTTTCCTTTTCAGTTTGGCTGTTCTAGGCAGTCTCACATTAGCATGTCTCACTTCGTCTTTAAATTTTTGTTCAAACATTTAACTGAAAAGGTGCTCATTATTTTTTTATTTCAAGGTCTCACCAAGTGTCAGAAATAAAAAGGAAATATCTATCAGCTCTGCAGCAGCAGATGCCAATTTATTCCTACAAATATGATTCTCAATCTTTATTTTCTCTTTTCAAGGTATTGAGACACTTATGCCACATAGATCCATCTTACTTCCACCAATATTTTCTTACTGGGGCAATGTTGCTGACTATATGAATAAAATAAACAAGAGAAAACTTGGTCCAATATGCATGAAGCAACTTGATCATCATCTTGGATTTTAAAATGTCAAAATTAGCAAAAGAGTCTGATAGAGAAAAAAAGTAGATAAAAAAGTACAAGTACAAATTCTTACAATATTTTGAAATTGTTTTGGAATAATGCAAATGTAAAGATATTGTTTTTCTCTGCATTCCTCCCAAAAACCCTTTCAGGTTGTTTGTTGGTTTGCTTGTTTTTATTATGTAAATAAGGTAGATGGACTTGTTCAAAGAATTTCATTGAAAGGAGATGGCAAATGAAAAATACTCTCCCTGAGGTGAATGATGAGCCTCAAAAATGGGTATTCTGAAGCATATTTTTTCATGAACATTACTCCTCTTCCCTCTTCTGGAAACTGCATGACCTTTGCCTTGTACAATGGCTGTGTGGTCTCATGACCTCAAGAGCTGTGACAGATATTTTTATGCTTGGTCTTTCAAGCGGTTTCTTAAAAATTAAGTATTAAAACAGACATCAGCCAATAAGAGAAACTTGCACATAGAGAAAATATAATGAGGAACCAGAGAGAGAGAAGCTCTTTTCTTGGAAGAAATTGAATAATAGCAGTGAAAAAGACATACCAACTTGTACTACGAAAGATCAACAAACACATTTGATATAACTGAGAGATAAAAAAGACTGTTACTGTCATCATTTCTGGAAATTCAACTCAGTGGTTTTACTGTTTAAGGATTGAAGTCCTCAAAACATAACATTCTGCAATTCACATTTTTAACCATTTTAATATTTTTTTGCCATTGATTCAGAAATACTTAAATTTTACTTCTGTCTGCTGTCTCTTAATTGCTTTGCTTTGGTTCCCCAGAAATCTTCCTTCTTCATTTAATATTTCAACCTCCAGAAATGTGAAAATGAAATAAATCCCCAAGCATAATATTTAATTATAATAATTGATGGTGGTGACTGTAATAATGATGGTGATATTGATAATAGTAATAGAATGAGGATTATAATCTGTTTTCATTTATATTGTTCTGTAGTTTTTTTCTATTCAGTATGCCTGCAGAAGTAATATTGTTTGGCTGATTTCTGTTTTGAGCAGGTAAGTGGGGTAGATGCTCAGTCAGAAATGTCTTTCTTCTAGGCTCTACAACAAAAGTCTTCTGAATTACTAAGATTCACTCCAGCTCTGCCTGTATCCCATGGCTGCTGACAGCCATTCTTTTCTCTTTCTGAAAGCAACCTTCCCATGCTGAAGCTGCCACTGATCTAGTCGAAGCCCACCACGGTCAGACGAAGGTGCCACTCTTCTTTTGAATCCCTATTTAAACTTTGAAAAGTTTAAATAATCTTTATTTACTTCCTGCAGCTTCCAATTTCCTGTTAAATATCACACTGTCCTTTTTTGTACTATTCAAAAGAACTCAGGCAGTCACAAACGTCTTTTATTTAGGTTTCTCGGTTACTTTGCATTACGGATTGACAAACCACTGTTGATGGTTAATATACCACAATTAGTCTGTATGGTAGACAACTGTCCTTCTCTTTGTATTTTTCTTTCCTTGGGGTTTTTTTCTTTAAAAGTTTTCTTTGTACTGTTTCCTTTTTTCCCCTACCTGCTTTCTAAAGCTCCTTAAATACTGAAAATTTGTCACTAAGTTTCATTGGGAATACTCATTGTTCCAAGAAACATTTCAGACAAATTAGCTTAATTCACTAAAAGTATAGCAACCTTCCTATAATTGAGCTTTTTCTTTTCTTCTAAAATCTGTTCTGATAAAACAGTTTTTTAAGTCTACGATATTGTGTAAAGATAAAATGCACCTGGAACAAACAGTCATTAAAACACAGATTGTTTTGAAGCTATAAATATGTAGTACATCTACACCATATATTAGAGCTTCATTCTTTAAATGTCAATGTCGTATTATTGAAAATACCTAATTTTTGTAAACATAATATAAATAACAAAAAAAAATTAGTAATTTGGAACATGCAGCTTGTTAGAATGGACTTATCTCTTATCTTACTTTTTCGTACATTACAATTTTGTTCAGGTAATGCTTTTGGTCCCATAATGAGTCCCACATGTATTATCACTATTATAAAATGAAGCTTAAAGTCTGCACAAACATCAAGGTGTCAATTATATTATTCTTCATACAATGAGTCTTCAAAATCAGCCTCGCATGTTTCCCACCATATACATACTTGAAAAAATATTTCTCTACTTCCAGAATTCAACTAATAACGAAACTGGTGTGATTTTGAAAGCTTTGCTTTTAAGGATGTTTTGTTTTCTTCTTGTCTCACGTCACCTGTGACTGGTGCATTCTGGGGTAGCATACAGCATACAGACTGCTACTCTCCATGGTCATCACAGCCCACATTCTGTTAATGTGACTCAAAAGAACAATTTAATAGGTGTCAGTGAGAAGATTTTTCACCTTGTGCTTAAAAATGAAGTACCTTTACTAAGTCTTAACCTAGAATGATTAACAAAACAATATCATTGTTTCTATGCTACAGATGACACAAAGAATGAAGTAAGCCTTTAAAATATTTTTACAAATTAAATATTATTTCTACTTTTCTGAAAATATTTTTGGAAACTAAAAACTACCCTGTCTTCAGTGGGTTTCCAAATGTTGAATTTCCTGCCAAGTCTTCATGCCTGAAGTATAGCTACTGTGTTCTTAAAAAGAGGAACATCTTAGTTGTCATAAGGCATTTGTCATTCTTTGGTTTATTTGCTGGAGTTGAAGTTCTGTTAGTGCTTTTCCTGATTTTTTTTTTTTTTTATTTTCTTCAGGGCTGAGAATGACAGGAATGCAACAAAGGGGAAAACAAGTCATCTCTGTAGCCAAGATGCTCAGATGAATGCCCAAGGATGGGTCAGCTGCGAGCAGTACAGGAAAAATAAAAAAAGAAAAAGGAAAAAAAGACAGAGAAAGGAAAACAAACTCCCTAAAAAAAACCCCACATTTAATAATATGAAGCATGAAACCTATGTTGCATGAAAACTACACACAACAGCTGATATGTACAGCACTATCAGGAAAGTATTCTATCACTATAATTCATTTTGCTTAAATCTCTAGCTCTGTTGAAAACAGTCCAGCTGCATACAGAATCACATTTTGAACAGAAAACTCTGAAAGTTATACACAAAGGAGTATTTTAGAGCTTCTGGGACATGAGCTGCTGTGCTTATGAAAAGCCTAACCTCTAGAGCACTGTTAACTGGCCTTTTAAAAAATCATCAAGCATCATAAGCCATTCTAATTGGATTCTAGGAAACAATTCACAATAGAAAGATATTGCCACATTTTTTCTCTAATGAATGATTTATAAAACAGACTGCAGGTCCTCTATATTTGTTTGTTATTCAGCAATCTACTTTGTCAATATTTCTTAGCCATGCATTTTCTATGGATAAAATTTGTGCAAATATGTATTCCTTTAAATTCCAAATGTTTTGAGTGATCACACATGACAAGTTTATGTATTCTGAATGAATATAATCAAGTTTTCAGTAAAAATTCACTTGAATTCAAATTAAAAATTATTTTCCCTCAGAATTGTATACCATTTCTATCAGAATTGTTATTCACAGTGGGGGTCTTGATTGAGGTACCAGCTATTTCCTGGCTTGTCACTGTCCCAGATATAGTGATTTTCCTTCTCTTCAGGGTCCACCACTTCTAACTAGCACAGAGAAAAATAAACAGAGAGAACTGAGCTCTTGACTTCTCTAAGATTTAAACATACCTCCTCTCTTTCATTAAGTCCAAATCTACCTTCTTCAGACTAACTCAGTCATGTACTGTAAGCACATTTAATTCTACAGATTGATCTCCATTTACTCATCCCTTTCAGCATTTGAGGCAGTCCCAGTTAGTATCTCTTCTATGTCTGAAATTATTACCTTCTAAGACACATTCCTAGGTGAAAAAACCCCAGATTTAACAGGTATGTAAATACTACAGATATAGTGGGCCAAAAGAAGATGGCTGAGCAGGCCAGTTTGCAGGAAAATTTACTGCTGTATTTGATCCTTTCCACACAGCCATTTTAAGAAAGCAAAAATGTCTTTGAAAAGACTAAAAATATGTCCTAAGAAGACATCAGAGATAAAAGTAGAGCAGGAGAAGTCAGTTTGGGGCAGAGAGAGGGCAAAGTTTGGGGTAGAGGGGCAAAGAAGAGCGCAAAAGTGTTAAAGATTCAGCTAAGTGGCAATAAAACACTGTCACAGAATTTCAACGAAAAGAGGGGGAATTGAGAAAGAACCTAGGTGACAAGGATGCTTTTACTACAGAACACCTAATTGTGTGTGGGTATGCAATCCCAAAGAGCACTGCTAATCACATTGATGGGATGCGTGTGGGGCCAGCAGCGCCCTGCTTCATTACGTTCATATGGCACCTGTCAGTAGAACTGTATGTCTGCAAGTACTGACAAAATAAGAATACAATTTGGCCATATGGCTTGCATTCCATCACAGTGCTGCCTTCCATCAGCCTGGGTGGTAGACAACTTGTCATTGCATCCTCTTGTCCATCCACCTGACAACACTAATCCCCTGCCATTCAAAGCTGTCTTGTCCCCAGCCCGACTTCCCAGCTGCTGCTGACACAGTACACGTGCCGCTCATGCTGCTGCTCTTCCTGGAGATGACTCGTCTCTTCTGGCCTTCCTTAGACTTGTGCTTCTTCACCAGCAGCTCCAGCTGTCTCTTCCTGTCCCTCTGTGCTTTATTCCCTTTAGTAATATTCCATTCATGCTGTTTGCATCTCTTTGGGGAGCACAGGATTCATATGAAACTGATCCAGTCTTCTTTAGGCTGGCTCCCAAATTGTTTTTTACACATGCTTGAGAGATAATGTATCTTCCTGAGTTCAATCATTTCCTAACCTCAGCAATTCCATCATTCAGTCACAGACATGGGAAGATGAGGGGTGCAGGGTTTTTTACAGCATTGTTCAGGTCTGCTTGGCACAGAATCGGTTTTACTGTATTTTGTGAAACTGCCAGGCATCTTGCAACCCATCTTTAATTAAAGGAAGAGCTTTGATTAAAGACAAGCAACTCTGGCAGCCAGTCCTTAAAAAAAAAAAATAAAAAATTCTGAGTCTTCCTACATGTCTTTTAGTGCTCTGGGTGTATAATTCAAAACCTCCATCACACGGATTATGTACAAACATGAAAGCAAGAGCGAATTTAAAATATCAACAAAAGTGGCATTTCTTACACTGTGACCTGTCAAACCACAAGCACCTCCTAGCTCACATCAAAGATAACTTTAAAAATATCTCAGATGATAAGGCCAATATTTTTGCTGCACTCCCTAGGACTAAACAAACCTACTTCCATCAGGATTAATCAGTATTAAAAATGCTGCTTGGTTTAATCTATCTTGTGTGCTTCTGGCAAAGATAACCATACCCATAATCAGCCTAAAGGTCAGATCATGGAAAAGGCAGTATTTATTTACCTCTGGGGCACTGACAACACCACTTACTGCGTTTTTTATACTGCCAGTAGTGGCTTTGTCTTGTCAGTCACTAAATGGAAGCTATTAGCAACAGTAGAAAACTATGCTTCATTTACAAAAATGAGGAAATGCATGTATAATGACAGATGGTGGTATATGTTAACTTCAAATGCATTTAATAGCTACATTTCAATAGTATATTCACTTCAGATATTTGCAGTAAATCTTAAAACTCACCACACTACAAAACTAGATCATACCACATAGCAATGGAGTACGGTTTTCAAAATATGTTGACTCAGGATCTCATCAAAAGTTCTCCTTTTCCTTTAAAACAGTGTTTCTGAAATTATGAGTCAATAAATATCAATGGAATACCTTAAATAAAGAACAGATCCATATCCTTACTTTTGAATCTGATAACTGGAAGGTAGCGTTCTTCTTATCAGGTAGACTCCATACATAGAGATAAATAGATATATAGATGATATAGAGATATAGATGTAGATGATATAAGAATTTATTTATATTCATATGTATTCTACATATTTTTGTCTATAAATAGGATATATAGGATTTCTGTTGTAAAATAGATCTAGAAATATTTAAGAAGGTCTAAGTCAGAAACAGATCTAGATAAAATAACTAGAAGGATAAATAACTGGAAATTTATTTTTAAATTTCTATAGTCAATTATTTAGACTTATGGAAGTCTGAGTCCTTTCACAGTCTAAGATTTGGGTGTAATTTAACATTTAAGAGAAGGCAGGGAGTACTGACCATAATACATTGGTACCCTCAGTTTTTTTTGACCTTGATTTTTCTAAGGTAATTGAGTTATACATGGTAGATAATTTGTTTTTCTAAAGTGAAAAGTTAATTAATCAGATAGGCCAAATCTTTCTCCCACTTAGATACATCAAGTTCTGTAAACATTTCTGAGCAAAATTTCACATAAACAAACAGCACTCAATTTTGCAAATGTTTATTACTCATTACTTACAGCAAGAAGTGTATCTACAAAAGAAACCACACTTTTTATAAACAAAGATGTATGTTTTCTTTTGATCCAACATCTCCAGAAGTAGTTAACACACTACACCATAAAAATTGAAGATGCAATTCACGCTGGACTCACAAATATAAATAATTTAACTTAAATTTTGAGTGGGATCAAGGTCAAAGAAATTAATTTAAATGGCATATAACTGAGCAAGAATATTCCTTATTTCTAAAGTAAAATAGGTAAAGTAGTGGAGGAGGAAGTTAAAACACTTTCAATATTTTTTTCAAAGTCCGGAGCTACTGAGGTATTTGAATTTATAAAGTCCTGGCTATTTTGGCAGATTCACAACCACAAGAAACCTCTGATATAAGAAATCATATAATAAATTGCTATATCATCTTTCAAAACATTTGAAAATTAAAAATATTTCAATGCATACGCCATTAGCAATAATATTTCCTCTTTAAAGGACCCTGACTAACTGGCGAGATCAGTGTTTTAATATAGTAAAAGAAAATGTCATCAATTTGAGCAGTGGACTAATTAAAGATCAAATGGTTTCTCTGGTATAACAGATAAGTATGCTAATAAGAAAATAGATATAACTTCACAAAGGTAATCATATATCAGCAGTGTTGGTGAACTGCACTTCCCAAAGTGAAAACCAACAGAGAGGAAAACTAATCATTACATCATAGAACGTTAAGGGGCTGGAATGTTAAGGGAATGGAATGGACCTTAAAGATCATCTAGTCCCACCCCCTACCACTACGGGCAAGGACATCTCACACTAGACCAGGTTGCTCAAGACTTTTTCCAAAGTGGCTCTGAACACTTCCAGGGTTAGGACATCCATAACCTTCCTGGGCAGCCTGTTCCAGTGTCTCACCACCTCCACAGTAAAGAATTTCTGCCTAATATCTAATCTAAATTTCCTTTCTTTTAATTTGTCCCCATTACTCCTTGATCTATCACTACAATTCCTGATGAAGAGTCCCTCTCTGGCTTCCCTGTAGGCCCCCTTCAGATATTGGAAGGTTGCTGTGAGGCGTCCATGCAATCTTTTCCTCTCCAGGGGGAACAGCCCCAACTTTCTCAGCCTGTGATTTTATGAAAGGTGCTCCAGGGCTCTTATCTTTTTCCTGACCCTCCTCTGGACTTGCTCCAAAAGTTCCATGACCTTATGTTGGGGGCACCAGAACTGCACCCAGTACTCCAGGTAAGGTCTCACCAGAGCACAGCAGAGGGTGAGAATCCCCACTTTGACCTGCTGGCCTCCCTCCTTTGGATGCAAGCAAGGATTCCCAGTGGCTTTCTGTGCTGCGAATGCATGCTGCTGGCTTCTGGTGAGTTTTTAATCAACCACACCCCCAAGTCTTGGTCTGCGCCCCTTCTCTCAATCACTTTCCACCAAACATGTAGGTGTGCCTACAGCCCATCTCTAGGACCTTGTACTTCACTTCACTGAACTTCCAAAGGTTCATACAGGTCCACCTCTCAAGCCTTTCCAAGGGCCTCCATTCCCTCCATCGTGTTGACTGCACCACACAGTTTGGTGTCATCAGCAAATCTGATGTGGAAGCACTCAATCCCACTGTCCACATTGCCAACAAAGATGTTGTACAGCATTAGCTCCAGTACCGACCCCTGAGGGACACCACTGACACCACTCAATGCTGGTCTCCTCATGGACAATGAGCCATTGCCACAATGGGATGTGCACAATGAAGTGCACCTACCTGAAATTGCCTGCAGAGAAAATGCAACTGTAAGCAAACCAGAGGAATTACATGGTTTGTACAAAGCAGAGGGGTGATTTCTAAACACTGGAAAGGTGTACAGCCAAACAGAAGGGATCGCATTTGATTTTCAGCTTCAATTGCCAGAGGTAGTCAGGGTCACATAAGGCTGATAATACTTGTGTCATGTTACACCTGTCAATATTCTCTGTATCCTCTTAGACGCTGAATCTACTACAGTGTCTGGCAGTCATTTGTCCAAGCCAAAGGGAAGGCAGCTTGCTAGAGCTGTCTGTCTGTCTGTCTGTCTGTTATGATAACGACACAATTTCTAGTGCTTGGAAGGCTTTCAAATTATCTGTTGTAGGATACAGGAAACAGCCGAATCTAAATGAGACAGACAAGAAATAAAGTAAAGAGCTTTTCCAAAGAACTATGTGCCTTTTCCTTCTCTTCCTCTTCCTCTTCCTCTTCCTCTTTCCTTTCCTCTTAATTTTTCTCTTTGCTCTTCCTTTCCCACTTCCTTTTTATTTTCCTTTTCTCCTACTTCTCCTTTTTTCCTATTTTCTTTTCCATTTCTCTTTTCCTTTTCTTCTTCTTTTTCTTTCCCTTTTTCCCCTTTTCCCCTTTTCCCCTTTTCCCCTTTTCCCCTTTTCCTTTTCCTTTCCCTTTCCCTTTCCCTTTTCCTTTTCCTTTTCCTTTTCCTTTTCCTTTTTTCTTTAATTTTCTTTCCTTCTTAAACTTAACCAACTTTGAGATAGGGTGAAAATGCAGTAGGGATATGGAGGAAATGGCCAGAGTGCTGAGGTCCTGCTGTCAGGGGTTTGGAATCAGGAACAGAGGGTGGGTTAACTGAGGAGAGGAATTAAAGGTATGAATTTTGGAGGTGCAGACACTGAGCCAGTGCCCAGCTGCAGCAGCATATGACCTATAGCAGTACATCAGCAGTCGAAGATGCAGCTTAGAGCTTCTGAGAAGGAAGGTCTAGGCTTTATTCATGACTACTTAAGTCCCAGAAGGCTGGTTCTGCAAATTGTAATTTCACTGCTGTTTAATATTCATTAATGCTTAAAGCAATGACAAGAACTATGTACATATTATAAATATATAGATTAAGATAGAGAATCTTTTATGTCTATTAATTTCTTTCCCCAAGGACATACAACCCAATTTTTAATGCCTAATGTTCCTGAATACTTGGAAATCACATTAACAATTTCAGAAGGGCTTCAATGTTAAATAAGTTTAAAGAAGTTTTAGTTTCTCTCTATTGCCATAAGTCCTTGTTAAGAAACAAAAAAAAACAAAACCAAAAAAAACC
>VZTN01007760.1:0-18104 GCA_013400515.1 Erpornis zantholeuca | reverse complement strand
AAAAAAAAAAAAAAAAAATAGAGCAAATATAAAAGTAAGTTAATTTCATTTAGCTTTCCTGACTAACATTTCTTTTCTTATGTAAGAATATATATATTCTTGTTTTACCACGCTGTATCTGGTGCACTGATTAGAAGTGCACAGTAATACAATATGGTAAATTTTTATTTCAGTAAATACATGCATAGATAATAACGATTTCATTATCTAGATATAAATACTATATAATCAAAAATATTTCCATAATATAGCACACAATAAAGACAGATAAATATTAAAACACTAGCCTATTTTGCAGTAATTGTATTTAAGGAAGGTCTGCTTCACCCTTTTGGCTAAACACGGATTCCTCATTTGGCTTCTAGTTGTTATTCCTACTAATCAATAGGTTCTAGCACCCATTTCTGACCCTTTGTGAAGTGCATACCCTGGTAGTACATGAACTAGCTTTACATGCTCCTGAGAAATGTGTACTGTTTTCTGAGCGCACTGTTCCTCTTCTGTTTCCTTATGTGGAGAATCCTTTTTACTAGAAAAAAAAGTTTTAAACAAAAAAATTAACAAAAAATTGCCAAGGAACTGGATGCATTGGAACTGCCTGGGATGGAGTTAGTTTTGTATATAGTAGCCCTTATGATGCTGTGTTCTGGATTTGTGACTAAACCAGTGCTGACAAAGCAGCAACATTTTGGCTACTGCTGAGCAGTGCTTGCTTAGTATCAAGGTTTCCTCTTTTTCCCACCCTACCTTAGAGTGAGGAAGCTGGAAGCACACAAGATATCGGGAGGGCTCACAACCAGGACAGCTTATATGAATGGCCAAAGGGGCATTCCGACATCCTACACCTGAGATATGATGTCAGGCAAAAAAATAACTCAGAGAAAGGAATGGGAAGGAGAGATATTTGTGGTATTTGTCTTCCCAAGTAGCCTTTATTTGTGTTTGCATGGAAGTATCAATTCTTCAGGACTTCATCAACAACCATGTGTATCTTGACCTTTAATTATATGTTTCAAAGGCTGCATCTGGACCTTGCCTAAAACTTGTCTAAAGTCTGTGGGTATGGCAACAAAATTGCCTCATGATAAGAGGTAATGAATAAATGCTTTGCTTTGCTTTGTCTAAATCCAAAAGTTTTCAGGTTTTGCTCTTCTAGTTCTCTCCCCCATCCTGCTGAGGGGCTAGTGGGCAAGCAGCTGTAGTGGCTAACCCCCCCACAAGATAACATTAATAGTGGTGACGGATATTTAAGGTTTGGCATCTTAGTGTTCAGTTATATTTGTCAAAGCCAGGCCAAAATCAGTGCTCTAATTTGCACTGAAAATTGCCACATGTGATTATACTACCATGTTAAATACACTGATGATGATTGCAGCAGTATATTTATAAAAACTTTATAAAAATTTATGTTTCACTCCACATTTTAAGGATGGGGATTGCAACCTGGCAAACTGTTAAACCTGTCTAACTTAGGCATTACCACCTACCATTATACAGGTCTTTCTTATCAAACCTAAATCCTTGTTAAAATACTCCCAGTAAAACTAATGAAACTGTCAGCTTACTGAAGGAGGTGGTCCAAAAATACTAATTGGAAATCAGAAGCAAACGTGTTAGATAAAGGATGTTATGGGTAGATGCACAGCCAGATTAGTTATTTCCAAACAGGGTTTACCTGTATAATACTGAAGTATTATACAATTTTTTCTCTCTCAGCTGAAGAACTCTTCAGTCTGTCCTACCTGACAGAGTTCACGGTATGTAGTAGATCCTGAAATACTAATTTGTGAAGATGAGACTGCCACACTATTACAGGAAATAAGTGGGATAGGAAGCTTGACAGAGAAAATGTAAATTTAGGTATTTCATTTTTGTGGTCATCACTTTCCACAAAAAGTGCAGAAATAATAGTGCTATGCTATTACAAGATCCATTTCAATGATCAGAACAGATTTTTAGTTATTTTATAAGTTGTGTAATAATGATCTTAGCTTGATAGGGGTGTCAGTTAATTAGTCAGCAATTAACCAAAATTTTTTCAACATTTTGAGAAACTATTGCATATTTGGCATTCTGATGTGCTGCATCCAGAGTAGCCACTCAGTCAAAGCTCTGCATATCTGTCTAATTATTTCAAACAGATGATCCTAAGATACTTCTTTAAATGAAGAGCCTGTTGACTACAGATGGTTGAACTGAATGGTGCAAACATGCCCAAGCAGGCACAAGAAACAATGAAGGCTGCTTATCAAGCAGTGCTCAATTTGTGCTGAGGTTATGTATCCTCTTTTCAAGTGTTCAAATAATGTAATTGAGAGTGAGCACATCTCTGTCCAGAGACCTCCCATGAGAAGTAAGTAACAACTTCTATTTCTGGCTGACAAGATTATCTCACCTTTTCTGAGCATCAACATGGTTTTAACAGCTTTTTTTGCAATGTCTAGGGCAGTAAAGTAAACTACTCTTTATCCTTATCTGCAGGAACTGAAAGACATTTTAACTGGCTACATAACCTCTGGTATAGTCAGAGAATTTGAAGAGAAGTAGAGCGCTCTTGGAAAAAGCATGCTGATATCTGTAATCCTCAGTCCACAGAAGTTCTTCCCAGGTTCTGACCCACTAAACCAGTAACAAACTATATTACAGTGGTATACTAATTGGTTTGTTTATTTATTTGTTAAGCAAAATGTTAACTGATAGAACTCAGGCACAAACTTAATAGAGATAGAAAACCAGGCTGGAAACCTAACTGCACACCCTAATTGGTGTGAGTGTCTCTATGGGGATAATCTTCAGAGGTATCATTGCTCCCAAGGGGAAAATTTCTCCTCTCAGATTATTAATAAAACAATAAACATACTGCTTCTTAATTCATGAACAACCTTGTATATATCGGGTTTTGATGATATGTTTCAAAGCTTGCATGTGGACCTGGTGTCAAAATTTTGCCACATCTGTGGGTACAGGTACCAGGTCAAATCAAATTTCAGAAAGCTGAGAATTAAGTGGTGAATGAAGTCTAAAGATCAGGG
Source organism: Erpornis zantholeuca (assembly GCA_013400515.1). NCBI lineage: Eukaryota > Metazoa > Chordata > Aves > Passeriformes > Timaliidae > Erpornis > Erpornis zantholeuca. Next base: position 15,072 of record VZTN01007760.1, on the reverse strand, counting down.
TAGAAATGCAACCAATACTAAATTATAACTGTTTATATAGTTGCTTTATAATAAACTGAGATAATACTATCTCTTTGTCCATTGTAACACACAAAATTAACGTTCTGCCTTGATATAAAAAAAATACTATCATAATGTTATAATTAACAAGAAGTTCAATATTATATTTTTATTCTATGCTCGCAAGGATACCCATTGCACACAGAATAAACTTCAAAAATTTTGAGGTAGAATTTTATAGCAAAATTTTTTCACACATTCAAAATAGAATCACTGGCACTCTTGCATTCTAACACAACAAAGATTGTGACAAAACACTGCAACTTATTTTTTATTCAATTGTCATTTATAGTCACCATTTTTTTTATTTTTCTGACCTACAGCATCATAAGCAGCTCCTGAATCGTTGACAACTGAATAAGATCATGACTGCAGCATTCTACTAAGGCATGTTCCCTTTAAATGGATATGTAGCAATTGTACTCAAAGAAAATTAGATAAATAGTAGATTTATCCTTCTGCAACAGATGTGGGAGCTTACATGCTACCATACTCAAGATGAAAACAGAAAGTATAAATATTCCAACAAATAAGTATTTCCTAGAGGTTTAAATTCATTGTAACATTTTCAGGATCCCTGGAAAATGGGGGGTAAATGAAGTTCGTATTGATTCAGAAAGTAATTTGGGATACTCTGGAACAAAACCACACTAGGCTGTGGTGAGTGGTGAGACCAAACATTTTCTGCAGTACAAGTGTCTATAAAAGTATTTAAATTCACCACTATTTGCAAAAAACAAAGCAAAACAAAATAAAAAAAACCAAAACAAAACAAAAAACAAAACAAAACAAAACTGCTGTGTAAGGGTTATTTTCTACAGGATATATGGGAAGTTCAACATTTCAGACACTTTAAATTTGATGGAATCAACCAACAGCATTTGTTTGTTACTAACTATAATCTTGGACTAGTTCTAGAACTACCTTTGTAGGGAAAGTAATTTCAGGGCCAATAGCATCAAGAAGGTATCATGTCAGAAGCATTCTTTGAGAACTACACTTCTTTATCCGCTGTCATTAATCAAAAGTATGCATTTGGTCAAAAGTCCAACTGGCACTGAGTCTGTTTAAACAATGAACAGTTTCTCAAGAATTACTTGTAGAAATACACATATCAAATGGTATTTTAGCTTCCAGTTTCTTTCAAGCAAAAATCATATTTTGATAATCTGAACATACATACAGGTATTAAAATCAGAATACTCTATTTATACATCTTCCAATGTAAAGAAAAATTCCCACTTATTGTTGTGAACATAGGAATTTCTTCCTTTAATTTAAAAAGATTTAAGGAATTACTGCTGAAATAGACAAACATAGAAACAGATAAAATTAACCAGATATTTGTGAAACCCTTTCCTGCAACAAGGGAGTGGCACTAAGAAAATGAGAAAAAATTATTGCAAAATATTTTTTATAATTATTATTATTTTGTTTTATTGAACAACTACATGACAATTGGAGTAGGTCTCCCTTTACCTGAGGCATGGAATTTTACAGATTTCTTCCTAAATAACCCTCTGCTGATATAACTGCTAGATTAAGAATCAATTTTTACCCATTCTCATAAAGCAATATCTTTAACAAAAGAATAAATCAGAGGCATTTGGGACATAAAAATATCAATAAACTCTGCTGAAGGTAAAAATGTTTTCCATATTTTTTTCAGTTCTCTGAAGAGGCAAAAGCATTTCAGTACTATATAGTGTCATTAACTTCAGTGGCCTTTGCCCTTTACTACAGTATTAGAAGACTGAACAAAATAAGTCCTTTCTATATAAAGATCACTTTCCCTCTAGAATGTTTGAGAGATGATGTTCACCAGGTTTTAAATTTGCCAAATAATATTACTCCTGCAAATCCCTTGGGAACTACTCCTAGTTTGGTAATTCTGACTACTAATGCCTGATTTTTTTTTTTTTCACACTGCAAAATTTTAATTTGATGTTTTATCCACACTACCATCAGCACATGGAAAAAAAAAATCCTTTTCCATATAACTAAGTATCAAGTAATAAATATATTTTTAAAACAGAATGGATGATCGTGTTTTTAAAAATGAAGAGTCACAAAAAAAGAAACATAAAAAAAAATAACCAAACATCAAAAGCAGAAACCACACTAGAATTACACAGTCTGTCCTATGGGGATGTCTGACCCTTTAAAAGCCTTTAATCAGGTAGCCATGTCTATCTCAAAGGTGAATCTCTTCTTCAGACTTCCCAAGATCCATAAATTGCCTACTTAAAGATCTCATATCCACTTGGGTGAGCTTGGATGAGCTTTACAGTAGCCCAAGGTCTATCAATAGGAAAGTAAAATATTGAAAGTAAAATCACCAAGAGATCAACTAAATTCTTCTCTTTTGATTCACAATCTCCCTATGTTCATATTTTTCTTCCAGACTCGTGGCACCCTTCTAAGCCCCCCGCATTCAGGAGGGCAAAGGTTATCTCTGGAAAAAATTGTGATTGTGCAGAGAGATGAGGAAGAGGCCAGAAGGATGCTGGAGGGTGAAGGCATGCTTGGTCTCCAGCTGTGTGAATGTACTTACCTTCCAACAGCTGTTCTATAATTGTTACAAGAATTTATGTTACACTTTATACCAGCATTTCATTTTCAGTGCTCTTCAACAAACTTTATTTAGTGAACTTTCACAGTGATCATGTGATGCTTTTAAGCCTTTTGCTGACTAATTGAAGTGAATCACTTGGACTTAATTTTATGCACCTTCCTTCTTATTACAGATGCATTATTTCTTCAAGTAATCTCCCCTCATCCTTTCCCAAGCCTCAGCTTTATCTTGATTTAATCCCTGACTTCTGTGGATATCACATTTCCATTCATGACAAGCAAATTATTTTCTGAAAACAAATGCATTTATCACAGGTAACTACAGGTTGGCACAAGCAAGAGAAAAAAAAAAAAACCCTAAGAATATGAACTGCTAAGACTTTGTTATAAAATAATTCCTTGTTTGAAAAGATGCAGTACAATACAGATCCATATGTACTGCCATCAAAATTGTCAGCACGTCAAGTACACTTTGGGTGCAGGATTTTTCAGGTGAGAGAGATCATTGTCTGCAGATGTAACCCAAAGCAGACAGTTTCTTCAAAAAGTAAAATATTTTCTCTTCCTTATTACGAGAAGAGGAAAACAGGGAGAAAGGACCTCTAGCATTTTCCACCTACCAGTGGGAGATGTTTCATATAAAACATCAAAGACAATACAAAATCTTCAGTCCATTTGCAGAGTCTCTTGCTTTTTCCTCTCGGGGAGAAAAATCCCTACAATGCTGTAGTTTTCATTTCATTTTGCATAAAACTCAGTAAATATTATTTTGAAGTCCTCTTCATATTTCAACTTTTTTGAACTGTGCTCTTGGGATACTATTATTTCCAACCAGAAACATGATTTTCATCTACTGTGGCCATTATCCAGTGTTTTCTCAGTAATCCATTCCCTTCTTATTTTACCTGCTACAGCATATGATTCTAATCCTATCCAGGCTGTCTAGCTTTCCTTTTTTCTAGCACAATTCTAGTCCATGCTTTTACAGCAGATTTCCACAGCTGCTATAGCTTTGTTCTGATTCTGATTTTTATTTTTATTTCTTATGAATTCTACAAAGATTTTTACTATATTTTAAGATCTATAAAAGTTTATATAAAGTAACAATTACTTAACTCTGGGCAAAAAATGGATATCATATGCAGAGATGCAAAGAATTTCACTGTTAAGCAGTAATCAGATAGCTTACAGATATTTTTATACATTTCATCCTATGCAGTAGAGGTAAAAAAAAGAAAAAAAAAGAAAAAAGGAGACATTTTTGTTATGGCTTGAACAAATGAGGCCCATTATTTACAGAAAATGCAATCTTCATATCTCATACAGAACTGTAAATAAGCTCAATACAAGATAGCCCCTCTTTATGACAACACTGGCATCATGAACAAAAACCACAGCAACTAGAAGAGCAACAGAAATTCAAGTAAAAAAGAAGCTCTCATACTTCATGTTGGACCCAGTCTGTGTACATTTTGTAACTGATGCTTATGGATCTAAATGGCACAGTTGATTTTAGTCTTAAAAGAGGCATGAGAACATCTGATATGGTTATTAAGTCTACCTGTAGCATGAGCAGTTTTAAGTGGCCATCCAAATAATATGTGGAAAGATATGAAATAACTGAATGAAACTTTATGGCCCATGTTACACAGGAAGTCAGACTATATGATCATAATTGTTTCCAAAATTTACAAATCTAAGAAAAAATAAAATTATTGGTTTGAGCATATAAAAAAATTCCCAAACTGATAAAAAGCTAGAAAGTGACACAGTAATTTCAAAACAAATGGGTTCCTAAATATTTTAAACTCATTTGGAAATCTAAACTAATGCTTGATATGACAGCAAATCACTACAATTGATCTTGTTTTCTTACTCTAAAGAAAACAGATACTACTAAAGATAGATTCAGAAACCTTTTGTAGGGGCTATTGTTTGGTATTCTTCCACCTCTAAAATTGTCCACTGATAAAAGGCAGGAAGATCTAAGAACAAAATATTTGTAGCCTATAGAAGACACTGAAATATAAATGTGTTGACTTCCAGCATTTCACTGCTAGAGGTGAATAATGTACATTCTCCTGGAAATAAATATATTCTGTTTGCTGTTTTTGATATCTTATATTCTCACATTTGTTTAGAAGTGTACCATGAAACAGAGATAAGGTTTTTTTCCAGTTATTAACAATTCTGTACTTGGAAGCTGAGGGTTGCCTGAAATACAAAGAAAAAAAATAAAACAGACTGATAGTTGTTCAAAGCTGCTCAGAGCTTTGTAATGCTAAAATAAGATCTAATTTTTATGATTTGAAGTATATTTCAATATGACTACGTTCACATACCAAAGCTATAAACCTTGGAGTATTTCCTACATGCTCCCAAAACATGGTTTCCTGCCCTGTAGCCATGTACCAGCCTTAGCACGAGCTTCTCTTATGAGGCCACCTATGTCACAACAGCTTTGCAGCTCTAATTTCTGTTTATAAATTCCCATTACAGCTAAGTAATTCATTAAAGTTTTATTTTATTTTCTTTTTATTAAACAGAAGGCAAAGGGGCCCATCTGCAGATGTTGAGACACTATCAAAAGAAATAGCCAGATCTGACAGTTCTTACTTGAAAAACAGCAGTTGCTTTAGGAATTCATTTAATCTGGGAGTAATATGGAATCCCTGATATTTTGTTCCTAAAAATTCATTAGCATGTTAAGAAACAAAGTTAAGATCTGATTGCCAAGTACTGCGGAAAATTAGAGGTCTTTTGCTCAAAAACTACTATTCACAGAAATCTGTGACATCTGAAAAAAAATGGCACATTCTTAAAGTAAGACATTTACACTGGTCTTCAAAAACCCACATTTTTAGAGTGCTGAGTGAATTTGCTTTTGTTGTGGGAAGATTATAGACATACTTCCAGTGTTTTAATTCTTTAGCCACAGCTCTCTGCCTTCTGCAATTCTTTAAATTCAAAAGTCTTTTTTTTTAATTATTTTTTAAGCATACTCTCTCCATGGCAACAGGCACGCCTGTGCAAAAGACCTGAGGAGAGAAAGAAGTTTTTCTCCCAGGATACCCCATTCTGTTATATTAACGTACCCCAGTTCTGTTTCCTTGATTGGCCCGTTGGCCTCCCCGCCCATTTCCTACCCTATACGTCCCTGTTCCAGAATGTTCTCCCATCCCTGCTCCCCCATTGGCCCTTGTTCCTTAGCCACTCCCACACCACCTCCCTATTGGATCCCTTGCCCAAGCCCCGCCTTTGTACCGCCCCTGTGCCCTCTGATGATTGGTCCCCGATGCTCTCTCTGCCCCTACTTCCCCTGTACGTAAACCTGGACCCTCTCCTGATGCTAATTCTTTATTCCTGGTTCTTTATAGGTTCCTGGCTGCAATAAACCACCCCATGGAATACCACATGAGGGCCCTCCCCATGTCTTTGCTGCCAGCCATCTGAGAAGCTGTCCGGTGTGTGTGTGAGTGTGTGCTTGGTGTGCGGCTCTGACACACCTCCTCAGCTGGAGGCGCTTTCATAAGGTAGCAGCATTATACCACCCACCCCTCTGGTACACTCTTCTTTCACTGAGTCTGATTTTTGTCATCCTTTACCATTCTACGTGTTAGAATTTGTATGGATTCCCTCAAAGGAGTTTCTTTAGATTTCTAAAGCTGGCAGATACATATCTGCTAGAAGACTCGTAAGGTTCCCAATGCCATTAGCTCAAACTTATATAAGCTGAAGGAACCAGAAAAAGCAAAGAAAAAGTAATGCTTTTGAATAGCATTTTATTTTCATGTTATTCAAATTGTACATTTTTCTCTGACAGGTCTTAAGTGGACAGAGAAGTATTTTATATTGAACAGAGCTTACTTACTGAGTCATATAGCACTGTGTATTAAGATACTTGACTTAGTGAGAAATAAATAGACTCTCATTTTTAAAATAGTTTCACATTTTCCTGTCATTTTTGTTTTTCAGAGTGTGAGACCAGTTGTTCCATAGAAGAAATCCATAACTGTTACATATATCACATAGAACAAAAGCTTGGAAACTTGACTTTGGAAACTACATAAAAACATATTTTATTTACGTATATTCGGAGGTGATTATGGGAAAATGATACCCAGAAAACTCAAATAGTTTGTTAAAACATAGCCTTGATATAAACTTACAGACAGCTTTATATTTGCTGCAGAAATACTGTGGGAAAACTTACACTGCTACTACAATCTTTTAAATAGGAGGAAAAAAGGGCAAAATTTAAAATTCAAAAAAAATTGGAAAAAATATACATCAAATGAGAATTTTAGAGGGGTAAGTCATGCAATGTTCTGCTTCTCAGTTGTTTACTAAAGTTAAGTTATCTGAAGTATTAATAAAATATTAATGTAATAAATATTTCACCATTAAAAGCCTGTGCAAAAATGGTGTCTATATGAGTATGAAGGATTGAGTTAAATATGGATGGTGAAGAACATTTTAGTTCTCTTCTTTGTTCTTCTCATTGCTTCAGTAGGTATAAAATTCCCTTGATGACATGGAAAAAAATTACTTGGAAAATAATGTGAATATTTGCCTTCTTTCTAGTAGAAGAAGTGTTATTTGGCAAATGTAATCAATTTATGATTAATCAAATTTCAGTTGTACAATTTAGCACACCTAAATTTGATAATCAGAAAAATCGGAGCCTTGTCATTCATGGAAATAAACCTGGAAATCTAAAAAAATTGAAATGAAAAGAAAATTTTAAATTACTTCTCATGTATGCATTTCACCTAGGTGCCCTAATATTGTTTTCTACTGTGCTTTCTGTGTCTCATGATAAAAATAAGCTTTCTAGCAGGGTCAGTGAAAAAAAACTTCAAGGGAGAGATTTTAAATTTAGAAATCAGACTTTTGGTCAAATTTTTCCCTGGGGAAAAAGTGCTGAATTCATTAGACTGCTTTATGGCAGAAGTTATCTAAATATCTAAAGGAAAGCAAAGGAAAGAAAAAGAATCTCGTGTGAGAACAATGCAAGAGATAAATCGACAGCTAAAATATAGTTATTTTTCTAATGGTTATATGCAATTCCTTACTGAAGGAAAATTACAAGTTCTGTGTCCCACCCTAGGCAAGAGTCTGTTCTTGTCCTTAGAGAGTAGCCACTATTAGAGGTCTATCCTCCACCCAGATCTTTGTCCTTGACTTCTCCCCATACAGACCACTTCTCAGTGAGAGTATTAAAACATAAGGAAAATGCCAAAAAAAATGGTTTCAGCAAAGGGTAAGTAAGCAAAGATGAGATCTGTGTTCGATTGGACACTGGCAGAACAAAAGAAGGAATGGAAAATACATTCTAATGTATCTGAAATCTCTATATATGGAAAATACATTTTAAAGTATCTTTATATCTGAATTTCTTTCTTTAATAGAAAAAAAAAATGGCAGTAGAGGGGTTAAAAAAGCCCTAGTAATTCCAACTTCATTCCAGAATAAAACCAGGAAATAAACACAGTCCTGGCATTTAAGCGGAAAAGAGAGAAAAAAAGAAGCAGAAGCATACACTTTCTCTGGTGGATTTCTTAGCACAAAACTTTTATTGGAACAAAGAAAATTCATGAATCTTCCATAATATGTAAAGAATTCATGAATTCAAGGGAGTTTGCACTACCCTTTAGTGAGGATATATAAATACTGAAGAAATATAGGAACCTCATACTTGGATTAAGAATGGGATTCTGAACTAAACATACTTTCAGAATTTTAACAGAAAGATTTTATATGTAAATCTTTCCTGTGTTGCCTAGATTTTACAGCTTTGTTGTCAGGGCTGCAAAGACAAACCAGACTGTGGCCTAAGGAAGGTCCTGACAAAGATGAAAGGGCTTCTTTAGAGCTGTGTTAAATCAAAAGTGAGACATGTAACTGCAGGGAGCGGTGCTGGGGCCTGCGTGGAAGCGGAGAGGAGAGAATAATGCTTTTTTGTCTTAATACGTGTTTTCTGAACACCAATACTTATAGATGGGCTCAAACAAACAACTGTCTGTAGCCATGCACCTTTTATAAAATGGGAAAAAAAACCCGGTCGTAGCTGTGACACTCATTTTCTGTCCCAAAGGATGCTTCATTAATCTCACCTGTCCTGCTTTGCAACTGACTTGCTGGAAATAAAACATCCCCAGTCACCCTTTATGTTTTGGAAAATGTAATGATCATGCTTAACATACTAAAAATTGTATTTCTTGTTAAGAATCAGTGGCTTCATTTTTTCTTTCCAATAAATGTAAGATTACAAAGTACTGCTATGGAAACTTTGATAACCTCCTTTGAAATCTCTCAAAGATCTCTCAAGTAGATCAGAAAGTTAATCTATGTCTCTTAGGCTTTCTTTGAGTATGAGCAAAAGGATTGCCAAAGCAAATTAGACTTGCTGTGAGAAATGATTTTGGGGAAAAAAAAACATTTTTATTCATTAAGGTTTATTTTAATTTAATAGAGAAACTGTTTTCTTGTATATCGTGAGTTCTCTTGTGACACACTTGTTTTTTTCTTTTTTTTATTGGTTTTATCAAAAATTTGATTCCTGCCTTCACTCTGCAGTGAAATAAGACACTTTTTTTGAATGTGGTATGCATTAGTTTACGACAAAGAACACCTTGCATTCACTTCGCTATTTCCTCCTAATGAAGCTTTAATATATTTCATTCTAAATATATTATAAATTTGTCTATCACTAATTCTGGAACTGTTGTAGATGCATTGAAAAATACTCTGTGAAATATCAGAGGTATAAAAAATTACAGTAATGGAAATACTTTTGGGTGTGTGAGGACTAAAAGTTGAGGTGAGTCATCACAAGTTTGGTGTAGTGATGATTGTCTCTATTCAGTTTGGATTATTTTTTCTTCAGTTCTCCATCAAATTTGTTTTAATTTCTGTTAGTGACTTATGATGAATCACTATCAAGTAAACATCAGGAGAACATAAAACAAAGCAAACAAAAAATACAGGACCATAAAAATTCCCCAGTGATAGCAGAAATACAATGCTTATGTTTTGATGGATAAACAGAGTTATGAGTTTGTGATTATTGTTCATTCACCTACATTAAAAAATTACTTATTTTTAGGAAGAATTCCTCATTGGCTCTGAACTCAGACACACAGGACATGTACTAACTTTAACTCCTTCAGGAGAGAAGTTATAATTTCACAGACTCATGATAAGATTACACAGATGTAATGTTTCCACCAAAATACTGGTGTCATGTAAAATGTCTATTCAATCTGCTGTAAGCAATATCCACTGCTGTAAGTAGTACAAGCAGTGTAAGTATATTCCATAAGGAATAGGCATGTCTAGACTCTGTAAGGAGAAACATTTGAGCTGCCTCTTCCTATTCCGAGAACTCCAAAATAGATGTTAAGACTAGGGGACAGTATTAGCTAGCATGTGAAAACAGTGAATTTCTCTACTGGCTGTCCACAGGCAAAGTATGACAAAACCAGAACAAAAACGTGGTTTTGTACCCAGGCTACATTATATGAACAAGCTGTCAAAGAAACAGTCATTGTACACTGCCAGCGTGTTCAAAATAACCACACTGAACTCCAGTTCAGGACTTGAAAAAGAGTGTCAGATTCAGCTTGCTGTCCTGTGTTCTCAAAACCAAATTATTTTGGAGCCTGATAGTTAACTGCATAATTACCTTGCTACCCGGCCCTAATGCTCTCCTAATTCAAATATTCTATTCACTATATGTTAAAATCTGAAGACTAAATTACACAGTTTAAAAACTCAGAACAGGTTTCTCAAACAAGACATGAAACTGCTGAAATTTTTGAGATTTATGATCTTTCTTGGATTTGTTTTTTGATCAGCTTCACTTAATCTCTTCCTTGCAGTAATTTCAAGTTTTAATAGAGGTCCATATTTGCTGTTGTCACTGTTGAGGAACCACTTCAAAGCAATGTTTGTATTAGCTGAATATGCTTTGCTACATTTTAAAATAGAGCATTATCCTCTGCTTATTGTCAATAAATATAATTTCTGCAGGGATTTATAGCTTTTCATGTGATAAAAGAAAAACAGAGTTTCTAATTCTCCACGATCTTGTACTTTATTCTCTCGTTACAGCAGATGATAAAGAAATGAGATTTTATTTATGTTAAAAGAGTCGATCACACAACATGTAAATTTATGTACAATTAATACCAAGGAAATTGATTTTTTTGACTCGGCCTGAAAATATACCATGCAATAATGAGAAAAATGACCACATTAGTATTTCAGAAAAATACTCAAATTGGCAAAAGTTCTCAATTACTTAAGAACAGTGGAGAAAGAGATTAAATAATATTTTTGAGGCTAAAGATTGAATAATGTACCCTAACTTTTAATTTTTGAGTATATTCTCAAACCCATAGTTACAATTTAAGAATTAGCATTTGATGAGGCATTCCTGATCCTCATGTAATGTGGAAATACCTTCATACTTGTGATTCTTCTGTATTATAATGTACTTTATTCAAGAGAAAACTATGTGAAAATATTTGCAATAAGCATAAACAATGCAAAACTTCCCTATCTGGGTGCTCTCAAAATCCCTTTGGTTGACTTTCTTCAGCTTTAGCAATGATACCAGAAGCAGATGTTAATTCTTCCACTGAGTCACACAGGTTGCTGGACAGCCCCAGGGCCCTACCATCTGACACTTATGTACTTTTATATCCCATTCATAGGGCACCCACTTTCTTCTGCAGCAAAATAAATGCTAAACTTTGCCTTAGGAAACATTGCTTGAATATCTTCAGCATTACAAACTAAATCAGTAGAACAGTTTCAAGGAGCTGACTTGTTTTTTGGTCACTATTATTATACCAGGTTATGTTCATAATTTCTTGAGAATGAAGCTTTGTGCTTTCACACCAAGATTAGCAAATGCCAATAAACAGAGGACAAAGATGAAGCACAGAGCCAAATAATGTAGCACTTTGATGATTAAAGGGATGTGAAACTGTTAATTATGCAGTGTAACTTTCCATGACAAAACAGCTGCAAATGACAAATTCTGCTTGAGGTCAGAAATAAGCAAACAGCTTAGGCAATGCTGGAAAGAGCACAAAAGAAGCTATAATTCACTACACACTGAATAAAAGAGAAGGATGGAAAAACAAATACTGTTTTAATACTTTGTCTTCCTCTGTCAAAATGGAGTACTGTAAGAATTCTTCTTTTAATACAAGGATGGTCAAGGAATGAGCAAAAATACAACATTTTGTATACAATTTCTAGACAAATATTTAAAGAATCCATTCAGCAAAATTATGGTATCGAATTTGGTTTTGTTGAGATTCTAGAAACAAGGATTTTATTCTTAAAAAAGTCATGTCTGGGTTTATGTTCAACTCATTTTTACCAAAAGAATCCATAAACATAAGACAAGAACATCCACAGAATTGAGCATAAAAGAAAATAGATACGTTTGAAATTTCATAGTGTTGGTCAAGAAGTGAACTCTTCCACCCTTCAGACAGGTACTCAGTCAACATTACAAATACTGCCATTTTTAGTGAGAGTGTTTGAAAATTCCCTTAAAATCCTTTTCAGAGCCATTTGATCTACCAGACTTTCAACAAAGGGAAAGCTGGGAACAATTGTCTCAATTTTCCTAAAGCAGTCAATCATCTTGAAAATTTATGAGTCTAAATAAAGATAAGGCTCAGTCTTTAGGGAAACAGTAAATGAATCATGAAGTGAAATCTAATTCTCTAAAACTTTTTACACATTTTAGACTTATTTCCAAACTATTCCTTCTTGCTTGTTTGGCCTTTTCTTTTTCCTTCCTGTCTTTCCATGTAGATTTACAGTTGTAGAACCATCTCCTTTTCTCTTTATAAGAGAAACCGGAATATTAATGAAAGTTTCTCAAAATATTTTCAAAATCTGTATGTATGGGCATTTAGAGGTGACCCAGCCAGTTCCTTCTCTTCAAAATGGAAGCATTTATCTCTACACAGAAATAGCATAATTTACAATCAGCTGTTCTATATTTTGTGCTCCAGGATTTTGTTTGCCTTTACTATTTATGGTAAATTGTAGTATATGTAGGTGATCATGCTGATCTCTCAACTGAGCAAAATCTTCTCAACAGAACTATTCAATGTCCCACCTACTCTTCTATATCCTTTATGTGAAACACAGAATCAATATTTTGTCACTATGTCTGAGAAAATGACAGAATTTTCACATTAGTGCAGCAAAGTACAGTGTTTTTATATGCATTCCTGTTAGAAAGGAATCAGTGAATTTAAAGAAATCTTGAAAAGGAACTGAGAAGAGGAATGAAATTAAAACTGATACCACTCTAGAAGAGGGAGAGGTACTAAAAATAATGCATAAAAGTTGAAGAAAAAGAAGAGTATTGCAAGCAGTAGCAGCATAAAGGTATTCAATCAGTATAGCTACACATGAAATGTTTTTGTTAGCATACATCTCCTTTTATCCCAGTAAGACTCAATCACTAAATCAAATCAAGAGTTGTTATGTTTGAATCCTCTGCAAACAACACTTTGGGGCTTTTGTTGTTGATGTTTCTTAGGGGATTTTCATGGGTTTGGGGTTTTTTGTTTGTTTTTTTGAAGTAACACTATAAAAATGTGGAAATCCATGTTCTATTACCATCAAAATGCAAAGTTATTGTGATACTAATACCAAATGATTTAGATAATAGATTATAAGAGCACTCTAAATAAAGGGTGAAATAAATGTTATAAATGCCAAAAACATAGCAAAGCACAGGACTACTTACAAGTTGAATACAAGCTTACGGATAAGCTTGCATGCAACTTTAGCATCACTGAAAAATAAATCGGTTGCAATCGGTTGTCTAGGATAAAAATTCTAACAGATTTGCTGTCAAGAGCATATATATAATTTCCTTTATGTGATCTTTGGCTTTTTACCATGTTAATGGAAACTAAAGCCAGTCCAATAAGCACACATTTCTAAGTACTAATTTCATTGTAGTGGGTCTGTTGTCTGATCAGAGAGGGACCATTGTGATGTTTGAAGCGCCCTACCACGTGCAAACCATCCTTCTGCAGCCAGCAAGAAAAACACAGATTTTGAGGGAGACCTAGTCTGGGCTGGTGACTAGCACTAGATATGATTTCCTGCAATGTGAGAAATAACACCAGATGTTCTGGTGTTGGCTGGCAATCAAGCCTGGTGCTGACAGCAAAACATCTCCTTGTAAAAGTTTTCATGTTTCTCAAAAGTAACATTTTAAGCCCAATCTGCTGTCCAAGCTATCCCTTTCTGGCATGAAATGTGGGTGGACAGATTTTTCTTTCATATAGATAAATGTCATTGGCCATTCCTTCCTTCCTTTATAGTTATGAGCATTCCCAATATACAGAGGCAACAAGGAATAGGCCACCATATCTTCTTGGAATTTTGGAGTAACTAGCTGTAACAAACTGATGAAAGTTTCATGCAGATTTGTGCTTTTGTGCTGGCCTTAACTTCAAGCTGCTCTAACTTAAAAAGTAGGTAATAATTCTGCATCACCTTCCTGTTCACAGCAAGATGTCCTCTTCACCAGGGGCTACAGAAAGATGATGAAAGAATAACTTTTCTTCCTCTGGGAATTCAGAGGTTGACATATAGCTCCAGAGTTCACCTAAAGACAAATCTTTGTCTCACTCAAATGTCATTCATTATTTTGTTAGCCTGAAGGAGAAGAACATCCTTTCTTGCACTGGAAGTTTGAAAAGCATGCATGAAATAAGTAAACCTATTTGCTGTCAGCATTAATGGGATGAAGAATGAATGAAACTTTTCAAAATAAGCGGACTATCAATAATGCTAAATGGGCAGTGAAAAACAGATACATCTGATTTTTACAATGAAAGATTGCAACACAGAACTCAGATAGTGAAAACTACTTCCCTGGGGTTTTTTTTGTTTATTTGTTTGCAGGGATGGTGTGGTGTTTTTAGTTTGGGGTTTCTTGGGGGGGGATTGTGGGGTTTTTTTTAAATTCTAGTTAAAATTCTTTAGTCAGTAAAGAACACTAAATAGATTATATTAATTGCAATGAAAGCTACTTGTGAGGAAAATGTTTAGTAACAAATTACTCATCATGCAACTCAGACAGGCAGCTGTTCATTTTTCCAACAGATGTTCATTTTTCCAGTCCTGCTAATCTTGCAAGTCATTTTTCCCCAAAATCCAGTGAAAAAATCTGTAAGAGCCACAGATAATTCCCAAAGGCATATAAGGGTTGAATGATCTGTTAGCATTTGATTAGAAAGGAAGAGTAACAAACAGGAAATATATTGTTTTAAAGTGAAATGTTTTCCTATCATATCCTATTTGGAGAATACTTCTAAGAGACATACCTCTGTTTACATTTTCTTAAAAACTAGATGACTTTTGTGGTGATGCACAAGTTGA
>VZTN01007759.1:1833-15482 GCA_013400515.1 Erpornis zantholeuca | reverse complement strand
TTTATGCTAAATAAGATCCAGGTATTTTCTCAGATCTTCTTGTTCTTGTATATAAAGATTTTGCAGAAATACATGAAAACATCTCAGGGCTTCTCATGGCTACATGAAATAAAGTACTCTACTGAGTTGTCCATTGTCTTACATGTCTACACTACAGGGGCTTGCCATTTCAAGCTGTTTGGGTAGAAGAAATTCTAAGAGCATGCATTCTAGGCTTTCCCAGAAGGATTTAGGAGGATCTAGCATGTTGGTCACTAGGTGAGGTTTGAGTCAACTAGGACACTTCCTGCCCTCCACTGGTCCAGGAGGATATCTGGCCTGCCTGGATCCCCAGAACTTCTGTTCATATGTCTCATTTGCAGCTGTAATCAAAAGTAAGTGTATTAATTTCTAGTACCAGAGGTAAATGATCTTCAGCTGCTTTTCAGACTCTTAAGTAATGAGTCTAATCTATTGCAATAAAATCTCTACCAGTCAATGAGTGTGGTACTTTAAGTAATTCTGTGGTTTAAATCTAATTACTGTACAGTGCTTTTTAAATCAAACTTTTGCTGGCTGCAGGGCAAAGCATCTTAAGCTTTGTCAAATTTAAACTGTATGTTATGTAGAATTTTTTTAAGAGTGATAACTAGGATCCTGTCATCTACAATATGTTCTGTATTTATGAGAGAAGAATTGCAGCTGTTGAAGTTGGTCAATTATGTAGGAAATAATGGGATCAACTGTACTGGGATGCCAGAAAATAATTGAGTGTGTAAATGAGAGCCAGATTCAGTAGTCTGTGACATCATACAGTGAATGCAAGGTTTTAATGATAAACTAGGTACTAATTATGGAGCTTTTCTGTGCTACAAATGAGCTAATTTATAGACTGCCAGCACCTGAAGAAGGAAGTCTCTTAGGGCCAGAGGCTTGTGTATTATAACATATTTATTGGTTTGATAAAAGCTGTATTGCATTATCTGTCCAATTTAACCAGGAAGTATTTTTCTTATCATTTAACTGTAAATCTCAAGAGGAGGAAACTGTAGAGTGTGATTTTACATTCTAATGCCACTTAGCAATAGCGATTCAGGAATGGATGCAAATAACATTTTTAAACAGCTTCCAGGGAAGAGAATTTTCTTTTCTTCTCTGAAGTGATTTTTTTATGCCTTGAGGTATATTCATGCACAAATGTATATATACAATATTTTTTTATTTGCACCACCCTCATTTATACCATGATTTACCAACCCCATTGTTTTGTGAAGACTGAAAGATTTTAAGAGTAGAAAAATGAGGGGTAAGATTACATAAGGATAGAAGAGAAAACCAGAAGACTACAGGGAATGAAAGAAAGGTGAAAGAAGAAAATACTCTGTCTCCTGTGAACTTTTTAATAGTAATGTTACTGAGAGCAGCTTCCTTTCTGCAGGTACCATGAAGCACTTAGCAGTGTTGCGGTTTTGTCTTTTCAAGTTAATTGAGTAACTTGGTAATAGCTGCAGCCAGCTGCAGATGCTTGGGCCAAAAGATGGGGGTATCACTGTAACAAATGTCATGGAGCCATGTCCAACTGCAGTAAACCAGACCTTTGTTGCTGATGAGCTTGATGCCTTCTGAAATGGCTAGCAAAATGTAGTGTTAGTGTGTTACCTGTGAGGTAATTTTATGACCATGTTATGTAAGGAGTGGGAGAAACTCAGTAGCAGAGCCATTCTGGTCATTGTGGGTTCTTCTTTTAGTTGTAGGAACTTAAGGAATGATCTTTGCACTACTATGCTTGCTTAGTGCTTGTTTATGGAATAAGTGGTAGTCACCTGTACATCACTTGGATAACCCTGTCATGTTTGTTTTTGGAGCTGAGCAAGGATTTTGAGGTACTTAAACCCCAGTTCAGATCTTGGAACCAAAAATGTATATCAAACTAAGCCTTATGGAAGGTTGAAGGTTATGAGGAGTGCAAACTATTTATGTCTTCTCTTTCTATTGGTCTAGTACTCTAGTAATAACTGGGATTGATTAGAAAGTAGTGTAACTAAGTAGCTTTGGAGGGTAGTATTTATTGTGTTGTATTTTTTGGAACGTTTTGAAAATATTTTCATAAGGGCTCAGGTTGAGTGGGGTTTTTTGTGCCTTATATTTTTTTTAATTGCTAAGAATACATTTTATTTTATGCTAGGTCATCTCCCTCTTCATTCTCACCCCAGTTTAACATGTGACTGCTACTTACAACTCAGTTGTGGCATAGGTATTGTACTTACCTGTGAAATTACACGAGTACATGTTCTGTTTCCAAAGGAGTGGACATAAAAGCATGAGCTATGTGTAGTGAAAGCAACAGATGGGACAGGGCCCAGTGTTGTCTTGGGAGGCTCAAAACTTGAAAAGTTCTTCACCTCTTGAAATCACAAAAATATGTGTGTGTACTTAAAATAAAAATCTTCTCTAGAGATATCATCTTATTCATACCATCTAGGATTTTGCTTATGTGCCTACCCAAGAGTAAGCAGTCCCTTTGCATAGAATGTGCTGCCTCTCTTGTCACTTGAAAAGCATAGAAAGGTAAATACGTGTGGAAGTGATTAACATTATGCTCTTGAGTTACTGAACACGTCTTTAAGCACATTTTCAGTGTAATTGTCTCTGTTTAGCCAGATGTTTCCATCGTGTGTTGTGCTGACTTTAGGGATCCTGTGGCAATGTGCAGTGACACCGTGCCCTGTCCTGAAAGAGGCTGGGGTAAAGACTTCAAGCTGGAGACATGCTCAGGCTGCTGAACCACTCAGGGTGTCCTGGCAGTTACATATGGAGCTGTGATTGCTGCCACCTTTTGCAGAGTCGCTGATGTTTTTGAATTCCAAAATTCAAGAGAGGAGTGTTGGTATCATTCTCTTAGCTGGATCTGTCACTTTTGTGCAGTCAGGTGACTTGGCACAGGTTTCCTTCCCCAGGTCATGGATGTGGTGTCTCCCAAGGTGCTTTGCACCAGTCACCTGTTGCTGCTGCTGATTTCCAAGCTAACTAAATCTGGGAGCCACAATGCTAAATTACGTCTGTATTGAAAATATTAAACAAACTCTTAAAATAGGAAGCTGTGAGGTTGTCACAATAGCCTGAGCTTCTAGACACTTTATTTGTCCATGTGAGTTTCTGTGGGCAGTAAGAAAGGAGTATGTCTGTGCCTCAAGAAAATGTATTGAGAGCAAACACATCATTAATGTTGGCTTTTGCTCAGATCAAATGTAAATGCCTTTATTATATTATGTATTAATGGTCTTGGTTTGTTTGGGTTACTTTATAATGCACAGTTGTTTTAAAGGAAATGAATATTTTTTGACTTTGTTCAAATACACCAAGCTTAACGAAAAGCAGTTTGAACTAGATTGGTTTAATGAGGCCTGCTTCTATCAAATTTACTGCTTTAAACCCAACTACAAATAAAGTGAATTAAAGACCAAATTATTTCAATACAGATGTGCACTGAACCAGAGTGTTATAATGATTAATTTCCTCAAGTATTTAATTCCCAGTAGATTTTTGTGTCAACAGCCAAAAAGGAATTTATTGACTTTACATTAAGCATAGTTTGGTCTAGTTGATTATATCGTTCAAGTGTAAATTAGTGGGTGGTAGAAGACTGCGTTGTACTGGAATTTTATTTTGTCTTAAGCAAATTATCTCATGCCTTATTAGCAGTGCTTAAAATATATGGTTCTGACTCCTGAAAGAGGTGCTGGGGCTTTCAGAGGTGTTAGGGTTTCTCCTATTCATTATATAAGCACTTACGTATTCAAGCAGTTTTCCTACTGCCCTAAGAGCATGCTGTCAAGACTCTGTAGTAGATTTGAATGTTTTGTGGCAAATTTGCAAGGCTTTTTTAAATTTTATTTTACAAGTGATGTTTAGGTTCAGTTTCAGCATATACAAATACACAAACTATTTTCTATCTGGGCTAAGCGTGGTCTAGGTGCAGAATGCTTCCCATAGCTTCCCTTCCAAGTCCTGTCTTGTACATCTGTTGCTCTAAATCGATGACTTTCATTTGTCTCTGCTTTTTATGGATTGCAGTCAGGAAACATGATTTGACTAATGTCTCCTGTCTCATACAACGATAATGCTAGAGGAGTATCTATTTTTTTGGTTGTGTTTTAAAGGGCTGCAGATGTCATGTGGAGTAGTTAATACAGTGTATTTATCATTGTCAAAGAACTTGTATTCTCAAATGCATTCTCTTCTCCTGTACCCAAACATGCCATCAAAGTATCGTTAGAAATGATAGGTGTTGAAATAGGTGATTCTGATAGACCTTTTTATATTTTAATTTAAAATTGTGCTCTGCAATTTTTTTTAAAAAAGCATATTTCTAGTTGGGCATGACAGCCCTCCAGTTTGAGAAATAATTACTCTTGGATCAGACTTTCTGTTTTGTGTCTGTTATCAAGTTATCTATCAAAGAAAATAAGATGAACATTTAAAAGGTTCAGATCAAAGGCAACTGATTTAGCCACACTGGAGGCTCCCATCTTTTAATTTAAAATGTATCTATGACTAACTGATTACCTCTCATATTTATAAAAAAAATATTGACATCCTGCTAAAGTATGCAGTGACCTCACTTCTAGCTGAGTTGTGTAGGTTTCACTGCAGGCACACTGAAAGCATTGATATTCCTGTAACCTTTTGAGGCAAGATACGTGTTTAGTGTATTAATAAGCTGGTTGAAGTGATGTACAGTAATTTCATCCTTGGGTAAAAACAGATGTGAAAGATTCTGTTTTAATATTTAATCAAGCTCAAAGCCTCTGTTGGCTTGTTTAAGTTGACCTGACAGCATTATACCTGGAAACACTTTGAATTAAACCCTGAGTGCTTGACCTTGTTCAAACAGTTGTAATTTAATAAGGCTGCTGTCTTTGTGGAGATTGGGCAAATCTTTCTTGGCCAGGATTGCTTTTTATTGCAGTGGAAAAACTTGGTATCTGCTCTTAAAAAGATGTTAATCAGCTGAAGTAATAGAAATGAAATAAATAGCAAAAGAAGTTCTGTACAAGAGTTGTTAGTCCTAGAATATAGTTTAAAAAGGGATTCTAGAAGATACCTACTTTATTTGTCTTCAGCGTTCTTTTTTTACAGTTTTCTGGCAATTGCTGTACTGTAGCTCATCTCTTGCCAGAACTTTTCTTAGTGTTAGGAAGCGCTTGTTTCTGAAGTGGTATATATTGTTTTGGACTCAGTAAAGTCAGAGCTTGCATCAGTTTAAGGCAAATGGAATGCTTTTTAAGGTTTTTGTTTGGTTGTTGTTTGTGTGGGTTTTTTTGTTTTGCCTTCTCCCTTGCTTGTGCCTGCAACAGTATTTCTTCAGCAAGTTTCTCAAAAGAATGCACCAGGGAGAGATGGGAGGGAAACAAAGGCTTCAAAGGTTGTGAACAAGTGTCACTGTATTAGCTAAACTTTTGTGAAAAGATGTGGCAGTGGAGTAGAAGAAAGATAAGCTGTGAGCATCAAGTAGGTTTCAGCGTGGTATCTGGGGTCTAAATGAAGTAGGCTATGTAGTATTGAGAGAAAGAGAGGGATCCTGAGCAGTTTTCATTCATTAAATGTACAATTACAAAGATGGGAATGAAATGAGAGAAAAACATCAGGATCCATATCTCCCTAATTCCATGTGTATATTCAAAGACTTAATAAAATTGTTAGACTTCCTAAAGATTGACTGGGCAGAACTGCACTGCTGCTAAAATTTGCCATCAGATTTGACAGTTTGACTGTCTTGTTTACCAAGGTTAAGCTTATGTTTTACCAAGCCCAGAAACTACATATTTTAAATAACAATAATATATATATATAAATAAAATCAGAATTAGTTTGACACAATTTTCACTCAGAAGTATAGCAACACTTATAGCTACAGTGTTGTAAAATATTGTATGTTTGTTGCTAAAGAGTATTAGTATAGCTTGAAAGTACATATTGGCAAGGACTGCATCTACTTACAAGAAGGCTTCCACATGCTGTAACAAACGTGCCTTGCTATGCCAAACAAAACAATAATTCATTAAAATCCCTTTTTCTCACTCTATCAAAATAGAACTTTTATTCTCAAATTTAGTAAGGTTTAAATTTTAGTTTTAATGTACTAGAATTTATATTGGTGTAGGTTATTATATTACAGCTTTCTTCGTATTCCTAGGATGCAGTTGATAAACATGGTACATATGGATGCATGCACTCAACACTTCTGTTCTAGAATCAAGCAATGGATCAGGGTAAGCTTGACCATGCATTATAGAGAATTACAGTAATACTGACTGATGCCCCAGAGTGGATCCAACACACGGTCATTTCTTCAGTCATCCTTTTTTTGCAAAGGCATTAAGAGGAAATAGCTGTTCAGAGTACTCCTAAATCTTGCTGAAGGTAGTTGTGGGTGGCCTTTGGCTTATGTGGGTGAAGAAAGGAAAACAAATTCTAAAATAAGTGTTCTTTCACCTAGTAGTTGCTTATTTTATTGACACCTTATCTGTTGCAGTTTGCCGGCTCTTCGGTGGAATGGCAAACAGCAAGCAGGGGCAAGGAGCGTTTCTGCCCCGCCCACGTTGGCCCTCGTGCTCCAAACCTTCCCTCAGAAGGCATGGACCACGGGGCCGTGATGGCATGCATGTCCCCAGAGGCAAAGGCGAAGAAAGGCAGAGAGTCTGGAGTTTTATGGGGACAAAGAGGGGGTGGAGTTGGGGTCCCTCAGAGGGACCTCCAATAGGAGAAGCCCAAGGGAGTGGCCAGGATTAGCAGGGAAGGGAGGAAAAAGTGGGTGAGGGAACACCATACTTATCCTTAAGGATTTTAATTGTTTCTGTAGTTTGAGAGCTTGATCATGGTTTGTCAAGCTCAAGAAGTGTTGAGTTTGCTTCGCTGATCTGTCATCGCTGTTTTGTGCAGTAGCCTTTTTCTTCTGAAGCTTGTGTTTCTACTAAAACTGTAGCTCAAGTGCAAGGGCACCAGTGACAGAAAGTGACTGTCAGCAGTGCATTAGTATTAGGAATCTCTGGCAAAGCTTCAGCTTCAGTTTCATTCTGTGTTTTTGTGGACCTTCTTCAGATTCTGCTTTGGCATTGAAATGTTAGCTAGCAGCATGCTGGCACTTCATTGTTGCATGGTTTTCCCCTGGAAGGCTGATGATGTGATGCACTTCACCTCTAGACGACTATTGGTTCAGGCTCTACTGTGGGAGGTTATCTTGGCTGGTTGCAGGCTTATGTAAATGAAGGGGAGTCTCAGTCCAGTCCTTTAAGAACAGGTGTACATTTTAGGCTTAATCACAGTAATTTTGTGGTCTTGGAAGTTTTAACAGTCTGGCCTGTTGATTCCCTGTAGCAAAGGACATATGTGAAGGTATTGCCCTTTAATATAGTCATTCCTGTTTTGATATCTTAGAATGCATCTGAAGCCATCTGATAAACACACTTGAGGAAGCTCCATGTGATGTACTTGCTGTACGTGCTAAAATACATTTCCCAGGCCTACTGCAGTGATACCATAGCAAGCTGGCAGGTTTCTTCTGTTGTCTCATTTTCTTGGTATGACCTGGGACCTTGCAGGTAACTGCCTGTTAATTGCTCCTTGAGTCATGGGGACAAATGTGGCTGCTGCTTAGACCCAAGAGGTAGCAACTTATTTTGCTAATAGGACATCTCAGGCTTATTTGATTTGGATGTGATTGAACCACCACTCCATTCTTCCCATAAGCAGGAGGATAAAAAGGTAGTTTCAGTGTTGTGGCAGACTGACAGCTTTTGTATGGATGGAAAGTATCTAGTTCCTATGCTTCTTTCGGCAGTGCTGGTTTATTCTGAAAAACTTGGATACACACTGCTGGGTAGAGATGCTTAAGCTGAGTCTGGACCAGTATACGGAAGTAGTACTGGTATTGGAGGTACAAGTCCACTGAGGGGAAAAACAGTACATTTGTTGAGGATATCTGCTTACTGATTTACTTTCTGCTTTCCTACATTAAAAGCAAAGGAAAGCACTTGCAGTTACATTGCAACTGCAGTCAGCGTCAGTCAGATGTACTTTGCCCATCTTCCCTCAGTAAAATTGAACTTAATGGCCAGATCACACAGTTAACTTCTACTCAAGCAAAAATGACAATTTTTATGGAAATTGAGAGTGGCAAGTAGATGTCTTTGGAAGCATTACTGCTGAAAGAGGAAGGGGGACAGCCATATCTTCATCTTTGTGTTTGATATTTCACATAATGGTAGAAGTAGTAGTCAGATAAAGAATTGATAAATGATACTGGATTATATGTGGCACATGTTCCTACTAGGTAAGATGGAGATCCAGGATAAATAGCGAGGAGGAAGAATATTGGGGTTGTAAGAGGGGTATATTTTGCAACTTTGGAGGTGAGGAGGTAGTGAAGATAGATAATCCAGTCAGAAGTGGATTTCACATGATGTGTTGTTCTGAGGAATGAACTGGTTATAAATGTCCAATATTCTAGGTTAAGCTGATGTTTCTTAGTGTGAAACTAAATACTTTCCAAATCTCATGGATTTAAGGGCTATTTCATAGCTAGAATAAAGAGAGAAATCTGTGAGTGTTTTTTTTCTGCTTTTATAGCAATAGAAGCAAATTTCACCATCTTGTTTAAATGTAGGATCTATGCATTCTGTGCAATTAGCCTGCTAAGATAGCCAGATGTAATGAGGAGCAATGTTTTCATTTCTTTACTGTGATGTTTCTGGCCTTTCTGACCTCTTCTCTTCCGTCTTCTTCCCATTACAGAAAACTGTTTTCAAACTCCACATTTTTTCTGTTTGTGTACCTTAATGAAAGCTGCAATACAGCTAGGAGTTGCTTAATTTTATTTAGTAAGATGATCGTGGAGTCAAATTTAAGCCTTTTTATTTTTGTGCGGGGTTTTTTTTGGTTGTTGTTGTTGCTATAGACAGACTGAATACAAAATAGCCCAATGAGTGGGTTTTGCTTTGCTTGCACTGTTTGGCATGTATTTGTAAGAGATGAAGCTGGAATCTCTTGTATATACAACTGCCTCCCATCCTCTTAGATCTTGTGTAATATAAGTACAACACGTTATTTTTGCCTGATAAGTGTACAGTGATATTTTTGATCTGCGGGCTCTCCAGGAGCTGTGGACTTTTAATTTAGGGTGGTATGCTTTTCTGTGGTTGGGATGAAAATTTTTTAAATTTACATATGTAGTACTGATTAGAGAAATGTCTTTGAATTATTTTGTTGCAAACTTCTCCATTTAATTTGCCTTCCTAAAAAATCAATGCATACATAGGTAATTTAACCAGAAATCAGACTGGGTTAGTCTCCTCAGTAGGAGATACAAATAATTTTACAACCTGTTTGTCATGACTACAGCTTTATTTTCTGAAGGTGCCAGCAATTACCTGTGTTGATTTAGCTGTAAACTTGGTATCAATACCTCGCTCTATGCTACAGAACGATCAGTGTCACATTGAGTGCTGTGTGCTAGGATCTATCTAACATAGTTCTGTAACACCAAGCCCAGGGGGGACTAGCAGCACAAGCAGCAGCTTGCTTTTGACAGCAGAATGTCCTTGTTGCTATTGATTAGATTGTTCAGTGAAGTGAAAAAACATTGATCCAGCTTTAAACTGGTAGTTATATGATAATCCTGGAGATGAATGAGTATCAAGTGGAGTATTGCTGTGGGGAGGTGGCATGGGGGGAATCCAATACTGGTTTTCTGGTGTAACTAATAATAGGCTAATGATACTTGGAAAAAAATAGATGTTTTATTATTTAGATCTACACTAAATTAAATGCAGCTAATAAATACGAACCAGATCTTTCTTCACAACAGATGCAAACAGCTGTAAAATGACATATGTCTCCTCTCTCTAATTTCCCAAATCCCTGTTCACTACTGCTCTCTAGTCTGGGCACTGGAAGTAATGTTGATATTTTCACTGGTGGAGGCTTGGGGCATTGCTCTTGCAGTGTTTTGGTGTCTGATTGGTGGTTATGTCTGGCACTGAGCTGCTCTGAAATAACATACTTCTGTTTTGGAGCCAAAGTAGTTCATGTTTAAGTCCCATCTCATCCTCCTGTTGCATCCAAAGCTATCTGTATCATTTAACTTTTTCTTTGGAAAGCTAACTTATTTCTTACTTTTTACTTTTCCTTCCTGAAGTGAAGACTCTTGGGTGATTGTGTGGTGGAATATTAGCTTTGAGCTGGATCTCCTAACACTTGGTCTCCTAATTCCCAGATATTATCAGGCTTTCATGGATGAATGAGATGGCACTGCTGGCATTAATGTTTTCTGGAATTTGAGTCTGCTTTGGATTTTGAACTCAAATGTTTTACTTTCATATGGGTTCTTCTTATACAGCTCCCTTAAGGAATGAGAAAGGCATCTTGACTATAGGATGGGAGGGCCCTCTTCCCCATCATTATTATAAATGCCACTGTGTATTGCTTAGCCGATGTTTTGGCATCAGTAGTGGAGAATGGCAGCACCTCTGTGTTCCAGGCTATGAGAGTTCTGGTGCCTGTTCAACCTGGGATCCAACACGACTTATAGGGGTGACAGCATCTCAAAAGGTTGTGTTTGCAGCAGTGTGCTCTTAATCCTTGTTACCACTACATCTCACCAGGTTTTAGGGTTGTGGTACTAGGGAGCAGATACTCCTTTCTTATGGTTTTCCTTCGAAGAGGGGAAGATGGATAGAGTATTTAGAATGAAATAGAGATGCACTGAAACTTTCAACATAAAATCCACATACATCATAATGTAAATCTATAGACAAACCCTTTTTTATAATCTGAGTTTTTGAGAAGACCCTTTCATGCAGAGGGGTGGTGTACATTAGAGCTGCATGCTATTTTAAAAAGATAGTTTCAGGGACAAATGTGTTTTCAAAAACATGTCTAATGGGCTTAAGACTATTGTACCATTTATTGGTGTGGGAAATGCTCTTTGTAGCATTAGTTACTTCACTTGCTCAAGTAGCATAAGATCAACTGGAGTCATTTTGTCCATATAAACTAGGTATGCAGAGATTTGTTGCTATAGGAGACAAATGCTGGATGGTTTTGGGGCCTTGGACCATATTTTCAGGACACTGGAAAATTGCCCTTTTCTCTGCTGTGGTGAAAATAGAAATTTGGTATTTCTGGTGTCCCCCCTAACCCTCAATCATATGACCAAATATTTTTGGTCAATTTTTCTTTGTACTACACAGTCTGTACAGTTTTCATGCATACCTAATAGGTATTATGAGTAAGTTAAAGGGTTTGGTTACCAGCTGATCACTTTTCAAACTGATAAAATATGAAGGCATCTCCCTAGATTCTTCCTATAAAGCTGAATGAGTGGAAGGGTCAGTTTAAAAAGTTGTTACATTTTTTTTGAGGTAAAACAACGTTGTATAGTCTAAAACTGTGAATAGTGTATCAGTTGGTGGGTGTGTTGTCTTAAGAGTAGAATTGCTTTAGAATTACTTTAAAATAGTAACATGATGTCTAGGGCAACTAGTGAAGTTCTTTCAGAGAAATTATGCTTGCTTTAATCTCTGAGCAGATCAACTATAGATGAGTGCATGTTGATTAACTCTGCTAAATTAGAGCTTGGAATTAAGACTGAAAATCACTTTTAAATTGCTTTATATTGCAGGTGTCCCAGAAACTCTCCACTTCAACAGTTAGTGCACAGTCCTCTCACATGTGTCTCCAATGTACTTTGGAGTTTGGGGCAGGAAGAAGGTTCTATATCTCTGTAAACTTAGTCTTTAAGCTGAAAGGTTCTTGGTCTAACCACTGCTGAGAATAAATTAATATTAATTTGTTATGTTACTTTCCCTGGGCTGGCACCTTTCAATGAAAAGTGTGCTGTAGGCTTCTCTCCTTTTTTTCTTCATATAATTTGGGGATATGTGTCTATGCTGACCATGACACAATAACTCTCCATGGAGCGCTGAATGCCAGCTGCATATTCAGCCTCAGTTCCAAGGGATAGGGTCAGAGCTCCTAAGTGCCAGGCTCTCTTCAATGGTTTTAAGTATTTTGGGAAGAGCAAAGAACAGTCCTTAACTTTGGAGTTTTTTTCTAAACAGTGATGCTTTAATCAGCTCTCTGAAGACAGTGTGAAAGGAAGCAAATTACAGATCCAAAACAGAAACTGAAGCTCTTTGTTGAATTATTATTCTAGCAGCTGTTTGCAGCTTAATGTAGATGTTTTCAATTAAACATGACTTGTGAAGCCTGTAAAAATGCCCCAGTACATTGTTCAGAGTTGTAGTGGAAATAAATTTCAAGTGGAATTCAAGGGGAATGTGGAATTAACTAGTGCAGGAATAAATTTATGCCCCTGTATAAACCAAAGTTGCAACATGGCTCTGACATGTTATGCAACTCTGTCAGGTGGTGCCATTGTGATTTGTCTGCTGGTAGGTTGTGACTTTTACTTCCATTTGGCTTCAGAGATTTTAAGCTTTTAGAGAATGTGCTTGTGATGGCTGATAGAAGGATTTATTCTTGAGAAAATCAAGAGGCTGCCCAGAGATTACTGAACCTCCATCCCTGGCAGTGTTCAGGACTCTGATATTGATTTGCTGTGTTTCCCTGTTGTCTGACTTGACATCAATTTATGTTTTTACACTGAATTTATCTCCTTTTATGGTGTGTCCAGAGAAGATTCACCAGAGCTGTTCTGGGGAAAAGTCATTCATCTTAAGAGATACTGGTTTCCAGGAGTGTGTATAGGTTTGTATGGGGAATACCTTTTCCCTCAGCTGATGACTTTGGTATTCCATTATACTTTCAATCCACCTTTCCTCTCCAAGCAGTGCAGATCCTCTAGAGGATGCTGGTCAGCAGACCATGAAGATGCTCAGCAGGCACTCAGCAGCCTTGAGCATATCTCCTGTGAAGACAGGATGAGAGAGTTGGGCTTGTTGGACCTGCAGAAGAGAAGGCTCTGGGGAAAATGTATAGCACCTTCCAGTATCTGAAAGGGACTATAGGAAGGCTGGAGGGAGGGACATTTTACAAGGATGTGTAGTGATAGGACAGGGGTGGTGACTTTGAATTAAAAGGTTTAAGAGCAGGTTCAATTGCAATGGTTAGAGTAAGGTTTAGATTAGATATTAGGAAGAAATTCTTTACTGTAAAGGTGGTGAAGAATTGTAAGTTTGCACAGAGTTGGGGATGTCTCATCCCTGTGAGTTTTCAAGAGCAGGTTGGATGGGGCTTTGAGCAAGGTGGTCTAGTGAAACACACACACACCCCACCACCATGCCCTGGTGGCAGGGCATTGGAACTAGATGATCTTTAAGGTCCCTTCCAACCCAAACCATTCTATGATTCTGCAAATTCATATGAGTAGGGCAGATGACTTAGTGAAAGTGTTGATTTTTTTCCTAGAAAGCTGGAGTAGTGACTTTACTGCAGGATTAATTATGATTATAGGCAGAGGAACATCACTTTCTCCCAGGAAAGAGAAATCTTAAAATGTAGAAAAATACTCTTGTAACATCCTTCCTCCTGAAGAGGATAAGACACAAAAAAAAATAAAAAATACTTCATTCTGTGAAGTACCTGTGGGTATTATCTGTAGTTATTGTGAAGGAGGATGGTGTCAGTGCATGAAAGATCTCATAATTAAA
>VZTN01007756.1:1547-15328 GCA_013400515.1 Erpornis zantholeuca | reverse complement strand
AAAAAAAAAAAAGGAGGAAAATAAAACTAGGGAATTGTGGAATGCCAGGGATTCTCTGGGAATTCCAGCCCAGCCTCTCCCCACCCTCCCAGACAGGAATTCCTTCCCAACATCCCACCCCAAGCTCCCCTTTCCCACTGGGAAGCCATTCCCTGTTTCCCACCCCTCCATCCTTTATCCCAAATCCCAGCTCTCCTGGAGCCCCTTTAGGCTTGGGAAGTGGCTCCGAGGATTCCCTGGATCCTTCCCTTCTCCAGCTGCACATTCCCAGCTCTCCCAGCCTGGCTCCCTATTCCCATCCCCATCCAGCGTCTGGATTTATATTTTCCATGTGTGCATCCATAAAATATTCGGCACTGGGCACATCCTTAGCCACATCCCTACAAAACAGCCCTGACGCTTTTTCCTGGGAAAAGAGGCCTTTTCCCGTCCCCATCCCCTCCACAGCAGCTCCCTGGAACCATCCTGGATCATCCCTCTCCTCCTTTTCCCAAAAAACTCCTGGATCATCCCTCTCCTCCTTTTCCTGGAATGCTCCTGGCTCTTCCCCCTCCTTTTCCCACCTGATCCTGGCTCATCCTTCTTCTTTTCCCAAAAAAAGAGGCTCATCCCTCTCCTCCTTTTCCTGGAATGCTCCTGGCTCTTCCCTCTCCTTTTCCCATCCGATTCTGGCTCATCCCTCTCCTTCTTTTCCCTAAAAACTCCTGGATCATCCTTGTCCTTCTTTTCCCAAAACCTCCTGGCTCATCCATCTCCGCCTTTTCCCAACGAATCCTGGCTCACCCCTCCTCTCCTTTTCCCCAAAAAACTCCTGGATCATCCTTGTCCTCCTTTTCCTGGAATGCTCCTGGCTCATCCCTCTCCTTTTCCCAAACAATCCAATCTTTTCCCCAAAAAAGAGGCTCATCCCTCTCCTCCTTTTCCTGGAATGCTCCTGGCTCTTCCCTGTCCTTTTCCCAACCAATCCTGGCTCATCCCTCTCCCACTTTTCCCTAAAAACTCCTGGATCATCCTTGTCCTCCTTTTCCCAAAAACTCCTGGATCATCCTTGTCCTTCTTTTCCTGGAATGCTCCTGGCTCTTCCCTCTCCTTTTCCCACCTGATCCTGGCTCATCCCTCTCCTTCTTTTCCCTAAAAAAACCTGGATCATCCTTCTCCTCCTTTTCCCAAACGCTCCTGCTTTATCCCTCTCCTTTTCCCACCTGATCCTGGCTCATCCCTCTCCTCCTTTTCCCTAAAACTCCTGGATCATCCTTGTCCTTCTTTTCCCAAAAACTCCTGGCTCATCCATCTCCGCCTTTTCCCATCCGATCCTGGCTCATCCCTCTCCTCCTTTTTCCTAAAAACTCCTGGCTCATCCCTCTCCTCCTTTTTCCTAAAAACTCCTGGCTCATCCCTCTCCTCCTTTTCCTGGGATGCTCCTGGCTCTTCCCTCTCCTTTTCCTAAAATGATCCTGGCTCATCTCTCTCCTCCTTTTCCCAAAAACTCCTGGATCATCCTTGTCCTCCTTTTCCTGGAATGCTCCTGGCTCTTCCCCCTCCTTTTCCCAGCCGATCCCGGCTCATCCCTGTCCTCCTCCTTTTCCCAGACTTTCCGCTGGCCGGTGGCGACCAACATCGACGGGAATGAGATCCTGGAGATCCAAGTGTTCAACTACAGCAAAGTCTTCACCAACAGGTGAGTCCTGCCTTCCCAAGGGTCCCTTCCCGATCTTATCCCGCGGGAAGAGGCGGATCCGGTCCGGTTCGGAGCCGGGAGGGTGAGCTGGGGTTTTCCCGGGAATTTCCAATGCCATGCGAGCGGCTCAGGGGAGTGAGGAATTCCCCCCGGGAATTCCGTGATGCTCAGCATCGAGTTTTTCCCAAGTCCTGCCGTTTCCTTCCGTGGAATTCCTGCGTTTTAAAGGAAATCGGATTTTTTTTGGCGGAAGTTGATGCCGGAATGTGTTTTCCCAGATTTTCCAAGTCCCGCAGGTGTGGGATTTATTGCGTCCAGGGAAATTGTGGCTGCCCCTGGATCCCTGGGAGTGGCCAAGGAAAGGTTGGACAGGGCTTGGAGCAAGCCGGGATGGTGGAAAGTGTCAGGGTTGGAATGGGATGAGATCCCACATGGATCCGTGAGGACACCTGGAGAAGAGCTGGATCCTGGGAATCCTCGGAGCCACTTCCCGAGCCCAAAGGGAATCCGGGAGAGCTGGGATTTGGGATAAAGGATGGAGGGGCGGGAAACAGGGAATGGCTTCCCAGTGGGAAAGGGGAGCTTGGGGTGGGATGTTGGGAAGGAATTCCTGTCTGGGAGGGTGGGGAGGAGAAGAGAGGAGCTGGTGCTGGGAACATCCCTGCGGGAATGCTGGGAATACGTGGAATAGGAATTCCCGTTAAACCGAGGCAGTTCTGGAGCTCCGGACTATTTTCCTTGTCCGGGAATAAGTCGGAGGAGGTTGTGATATTTCTGGGAACATCCCTCCAGGAATGCAGGGAATACACAGGAGAATAAATCCACGGGTTGGAATTCCAGCCCATCCTCATCCAGAAATGAGCTGGAAGATTGGGAAGAGCGAGGAGGGACACAATTGGGAACATCCCTGCGGGAATGCTGGGAATATGTGGGATAGGAATTCCCATTAAACCGAGGCAGTGCTGGAACTCCAGCCCCATTTTCCTTGTCTGGGAATAAGTTGGAGAAGGAGAGTGGAGAGGAGGTAGAAGGTTGGGAACATCTTTCCGGGAATGCTGGGAATACATGGGATAGGAATTCCCACGAAACTGAGGCAGTGCTGGAACTCCAGCCCCATTTTCCTTGTCCAGGAATAAATTGGAGAGGGAGAGTGGAGAGGAGGGAGAAGGCTGGGAACATCCCTGCGGGAATGCTGGGAATACGTGGGATAGGAATTCCCATCAAACCGAGGCAGTTCTGGAGCTCCAGACTATTTTCCTTGCCCAGGAATAAGTCGGAGGAGGAGAGTGGAGAGGAGGGAAATGATTGGGAACATCCCTCCGGGAATGCTGGGAATACATAGGATAGGAATTCCCATTAAACCAAGGCAGTGCTGGAACTCCAGCCCCTTTTCCTTGTCCAGGAATAAGTTGGAGAGGGAGAGTGGAGAGGAGGGAGAAGGCTGGGAACATCCCTGCGGGAATGCTGGGAATATGTGGGATAGGAATTCCCATTAAACCGAGGCAGTGCTGGAGCTCCGTCCCATCCTCCAAATCCGCTGGAGGAGAGGAGGGAGAACGCTGGGATCAGCGGGGCTGGGAAAGCCGATCCAGGTGCTCCGTGAATAATTCACGCGCAGCTGATGAAGGCCATTGATCAAAGGCCTGGAAAAAAAGTCGGGATACCTGATCCGGACCCTCCGGAATGAGGAGGGAGTCGCGCCCGAGGGGCTGCTTTTGTTCCCTGTCTCCGTGGCCGCCGCCGGCAGCCGATTAGCGGGAATACGATCCTTGTCCGGCCTCATCCAGGTGCCTCTGGATCCTGCCGGGTTCATCCCGGCTCCGGAGGGTCCCTGGAAGCATTCCTGGGGTGCTGAGGATCCATGGAAAAGGGCAGGGTTGGATGTAGGGAGAAGCCTCCTGAGCCCACCCCCCCAAAATGAGCTCTGGCATCCCAAAAATCCCGATTGGGAATCTCCAGGCTGGGAATCATTCAGGATGCAGGTGGATGGAGGGCAGGGAAACATTCCCGGGTGGAAATTCCCACTGGAAAAGCTGCACACGAGGGAAGGGTCAAAAAATGGTGGGGCTTCCGCATCCGGCAGAAAACCCGGGATATTCCCATGGGGTGGAATAATCCATCTGATCCCACCCTGGAAAACCCTGGTGCGAGGTGGGATGAGCTGGGTGGGAATGCCGGGATCCTGCTGGGATCCGGTTGTCTTCCGTGGTCCCCTGGGAGAACTTTGGAACCCCTCCAAGATGGGAGAAAATTCCTGGGATCTTTTCCATGGTTCCGGGCCCTGGGAGAGGCTGGATGGAGGAAATTTGGGATCGCAGATGTTTGGGATTTGAGCAGGAAGAGCCGCTACGGGACATTCCCGAGGGATGTGGGAACGGGAATGACAGCCAGGGGAGGGGATGATCCAGGAAAAAACGTGGCGGCACAACCAGGGATGAATCCGAGAGGTGGCCACGATCCAGGGATTCTATGGAGCACCATCCCTGTGCTCCCATTCCCAAACTTCTGGGACATCCTGGACCGGGCAGGTTTTCCTTGTGTGGAAAAGAGGGAAAACACTGGGCTGAGATCCCAATCCTTATGGAATGTGCACAAAACCCAGGAGCTTCGGCTCCAGAGGGGATTCCGTCTCCTCCGTGTCCCTGATTTCCTCTGGAGCAGCAGAATTCCCTGGGAAGGGCTGGAAAGCTGTGGAATCCCTCTGCTTTCCTTATCCCACCTTTCCAGGGGGGGCTGGAAGTGGGGACCAAACCGGGATGGAGGTGCCAGGATTTGGCTCTTGTCAGTTCCCAGGGATGATGGAGGGAGGAAGGAATGGATGGATGGATGGATCCATGGATGTATGGATGGATCCATGGATGAATGGATGGATGGATGGATCCATGGATGGATGGATGGATGGATGGATGGATGGATGGATGGAGAAATGGATCCATGGATGGATGGATGGATGGATAAATCCATGGATGGATGATGGATGAATGGAGGGATCCATGGATGGATGGATGGATGGATCCATGGATGGATGTATGGACGGATGGATGGATGGATCCATGGATGGATGGAGGGATGGATGGCGATGCCATTCCCAAAAAAGAGCCTCTCCCTGGCTTCAGGAGCAGAACTTGTCCATGGATCAAACAGCATCCAAGGGCTGAGGGAGCAGAGGAGGGAAAACCTGGGATTCCCTGGACTGGAGTGCCACAGGCAGGCGGAATTCCTGCCCTTGGAAAACTTCAGTGCTGGCAAAGCCCAACTGGATCCATGGGATTCGCCTTCACCCCCAGCCACCGTATCCCTGGAATTGCCTCAGGGATACAGGAGCCATCCCTGGAAGTCGGGATGCACCACGAGGCCAAAGCCGGGTGGATCCCAGGGTTTGGAGCATCCCAGACTCCCTGATCCTGGGATTCGAGCGAGCTCCAGGTACAGAACTGGCCTGGCCGGGGCTGGAAACCGGAGCTGCTGCTCCGATAAAATTACGGATGACCCAGAAATTGTCCCGGGATTTTTTTTTTTTTTTTTCCATCAGCAGAAATTCCGGGGAAGGGAGGGAGCGGGGCCCTGATGAATTATGGAACACTCGGAATTGAACGGCGGCACAGGCGACTCCTGAATATTTAATTCCGTCTTGCTCGGATCCTGCCGGGGGAAGAGGCTCGGGAGGGATCCGAGGAAGGAGTGGAGCTTCTCCGGGAATCTGTGCCAGGACCTCCCCACCCTCCCAGCCAGGAATTCCTTCCCGGTATCCCATCCGTCCCTGCCCTCTGCCGCAGGGCTCGGAATGGTTTGGAGTTACCGGCGTGTGTCATGGACTCATGGAATGCTTTGGTGGGAAGGGACTTTTAGGATCATCCCATTCCAACCCCGAATTGTCCAACATTTCCTTGGACACTCCCAGGGATCCAGGGGCAGCCACAGCTTCTCTGGGATTGCATTCCAGCGCCTCCCCACCCTCCCAGACAGGAATTCCTTCCCAACATCCCACCCCAAGCTCCCCTTTCCCGCTGGGAAGCCATTCCCTCTTTCCCACCCCTCCATCCTTTATCCCAAATCCCAGCTCTCCTGGAGCCCCTTTAGGCTCGGGAAGTGGCTCCGAGGATTCCCTGGATCCTTCCCTTCTCCAGTTGCACGTTCCCAGCTCTCCCAGCCTGATCCAGAGGGGCTCCAGCCCTCGGAGCAGCTCCACATCCCAGTGCTGGATCCCGGAGCTGGAGCAGCTCCAGGAGATATTCCAGGAGGAATTTCCTCTTCCTTCCTCACTCTCTCTGGGCATTGAGCACCTGGCAGCCAAAAGTCCCTGGATCCACCTGGATCGAGGAGGAGCCGGGAAGCCTCCACCACCACACCTGGGAATGTTTGGGATTCCAAAGGGGTTAAAAACCAGGGACACCTGTGGGAATCCAGAGCCCTATTCCCGAGGAAGAGCTGGAATTGACCTGGATGATCCTCGTGGGTCACTTCCAACTCAGGATATTCCATGGAATAGAGCCCAGCCTTTTCTCAAGGAATACTTTCCGGAACAGCAGAGCTGCCGCTCTGGCAAAGAGGGAATGATGCTGTTATCCCTGAAATCCGGGTGGATCCAGCAGCTCTTCCCCATCCTCTTGGAGTAGGAAGGAGGAGGTTTCCATGGGATGGAATTGTTCCTTCCGGATGGAGAATTGCGGAGCGAACAAAGGGAAGCTTTTCCTGTTCCGTGTCCTGCAGGGCACCTCGGAGACAGAACTCCGCTGGGATTGATCCCTGCTTGGAATGTGGGAAATGAGGGATGGAGGTGGAAATCCTGCAGAGACCTGGAGGGGCTGGAGTGTGTCCAGGGCAGGGAATGGATCTGGGAAGGGCCTGGAGCAGCAAGAGCAGCTGAGGGAGCTGGGAAAGGAGCTCAGCCTGGAGAAAAGGAGGCTCCGGGAGGGAATTTTTCCCTCTCCGCAATTCCCTGGGAGGAGCCAGATGGGATCGGGATCTGCTCCCAGGGAACAAGGGACAAGGAGGAGAGGGAATGGCCTCAGGGGAGGTTCAGGTTGGATATCGGGAACAATTCCTCTGGAGCAACCCGGGATCGTGGAATGAATTGGGTGGAATGGGTTGGGCTCCAAGGTCCATTCCCACCCGAAGCATTCCATGATTCCCTGTCCTGGTGCGGGTGGATGAGGGACAGTCTCTGGTCCTTCTCTGAGCCACCAGCAAGGAAAACACTGCGGATGTTCCCGATGGAAAAGGCCGGTTTGGGATCCCTCGGCTGCATCCCAGGAATTCGAGACTGATGGTGCCCAGATCTCCTTCTTCCCTTATCCCAACGGCATTCCCTTGGAATGGCTCCTCTCCCGCCCTCTCCTTTTCCCATCATCTCCGCAGAGCCCTGATCGGGGACCTCACCTCTCCCTCTTTCCATGGAAAATGGGAAGCAGAGCCAGGCACAGCTCCTCCGTCACCAAAGCCTTTTTCCCGTGAAAAACCCAATCCCAGTGAGTTGAAAACTCCTGGGATTTCCTGAACTTTGCTCCGCAGGCTCATAGGAACATTCCGGATGGTCCTGCAGAAGGGTTCCAGATGGGAATGGACACCTCCCACTGTCCCAGGCTGCTCCCAGCCCCAGTGTCCAGCCTGCTCCTGGGCACTGCCAGGGATCCAGGGGCAGTCAGGGATTCTCCGGGAATTCTATCCCAGGATTTCCCCACTCTCCCAGACAGGAATTCCCTCCCAGCATCCCACCCCAAGCTCCCCTTTCCCACTGGGAAGACATTCCCTGTGTCCTGTCCCTCCATTCCTTGTCCCAAGTGCTTCTCCAGCTCTCCTGGAGCCCCCTGAGGCTTGGGAAGGGGCTCTGAGGATTCCCTGGATCCTTCCCTTCTCCAGGTGTCCTCACAGATCCATGCGGGAAGGACATCAAAGCTCACCCCATTCCAAACCCTGCCATGGGCAGGGACACCTTCTGCTATTCCAGGTTGCTCCAAGCCCCATCCAGCCTGGCCTTGGACACTTCCATGAGGGTTCAGCCGCAGGATTCCCTGGGAAGGGGTGGAAAGCTGTGGAATCCCTCTGCTTTCCTTATCCCACCTTTCCAGGGGGGGCTGGAAGTGGGGACCAAACCGGGATGGAGGTGCCAGGATTTGGCTCTTGTCAGTTCCCAGGGATGATGGAGGGAGGGATGGAATGGATGGATGGATGGAGGGATGGATGGATGGAATGGATCCATGGATGGATGGATGGATGGATGGATCTATCTATGGATCCATGGATGGATGGATGGAGGAATGGGATGGATGGATCCATGGACTGATGGATGGATCCACGATGGATGGATGGATCCATGGCTGGATGGATCGCTGGATGGATCCATGGATGGATGGATGGATGGATGGATCCATGGATGAATGGATAGATGGATGGATGTATCCATGACCGGATGATGGATCCATGGATGGATGGGATGGGATGGGATGGGATGGGATGGGATGGGATGGGATGGGATGGGATGGGATGGATGGATGGGTGGATGGATCCATGGATGGAGGGATGGATGGGTGGATGGAGGAACGGATGGATGGATCCATGGATGGATGGATGGAGGAATGGGATGGGAGGAGGAATGGGATGGGTGGATGGATCCATGGATGGAGGGATGGATGGATGGATGGATGGATCTATGGATGGATCCATGGATGGATGGATGAATCCATGGATGGATGGATGGATGGATGGATGGATGGATGAATCCATGGATGGATGATGGATCCATGGCTGGCTGCATGGCTCCTCAGAGAGCAAAGCCTTTTTCCCATGAAAAACCCAATCCCGGCAGGTTGAAAACTCCCGGGATTTCCTGTCCTTTGCTCCGCAGGCTCATCGGGACGTTCCGGATGGTGCTGCAGAAGGTGGTGGCGGAAGGGCAGCTGGAGGTGACGGACACGCTCATCGACGACAACAACTCCGCCATCCAGGTGGGTCTCCGGGGGCAACATTCCCGTCATTCCTTGATCCCTGCCGAATCTCCGGGAACAGGGATTTCGGTGTTCCCGCCCGGATCCTCAGCCTTGCCTTGGTCCTGTTACTCCTGGCCTGAAGGGATGAGGCAGCCTGGGGTGTCCAGAGGGTGCACGGAGAAGGATTGGAAAAGCGCGGGAAGTTTGGGATGGGGAAAAGCAGGAATGGATCCGGTTTGAGCCGAGCATGGACAGGGACCACCAGAGCCCAGGATGGAATCGTCGAATTCCAGAGGGGTTTGGGTGGGAAGAGACCTTAAATCCCATCCCATTCCAACTTGGACACCTCCTGCTATCCCAGGGTGCTCCAGGCTTTCCTTGGGTGCTCCCAGGGATCCAGAGGCAGCCAGGGATTCTCTGGGAATTCCAGCCCAGCCCCTCCCCACCCTCCCAGACAGGAATTCCTTCCCAACATCCCACCCCAAGCTCCCCTTTCCCACTGGGAAGCCATTCCCTGTTTTCCCACCCCTCCATCCTTTATCCCAAATCCCAGCTCTCCTGGATTCCCTTTGGGCTGGGGAAGTGGCTCCAAGGATTCCCTGGATCCTTCCCTTCTCCAGCTGCACATTCCCAGCTCTCCCAGCCTGAGGTTGGATCCATCCCCACCCAGCTCCTCCTTGAGAAGGAATTTTGGGATCCAGGGGCTTCACTTTGGATTGGGGACTCCAGGAAGGTTCTCCCTTCCTTTTTCCCTCCCTTTTCCAACCCCGACTTNCAGGAATTCCTTCCCAACATCCCACCCCAAGCTCCCCTTTCCCACTGGGAAGCCATTCCCTCTTTCCCACCCCTCCATCCTTTATCCCAACTCCCAGCTCTCCTGGATTCCCTTTGGGCTCAGGAAGTGGCTCCGAGAATTCCCTGGATCCTTCCCTTCTCCAGCTGCACATTCCCAGCTCTCCCAGCCTGGATCCAGAGCCTGACATCAGATCCATTCACACCCCAAGTCCTCTCTAGGAAGGAATTTATGGAATAAGGGACTTCACCGGGAATCTCGGGACTCCCTTCCCTTTCCTCCCTTTTCCATCCCCAGCTTCCACAAAAATCCCTCTGGATGGATTCTGGGTGCCCTCCCTCATGGAATCATGGAATGGTTTGGTAAAGCTCATCCAGTTCCACCCCATGCCAGAGGGCAGGGATAGATGGGATCCCGGGAAGGAATTCCTGGCTGGGAATGGAATTCCCGGAGAAGCTGTGGCCACCCCTGGATCCCTGGGAGTGTTCCAAGGCCGGGTTGGATCCACCTGGGAGAGTGGAAGGTGTCAGGGCTGGAACGGGATGGGATTTAAGCTCTCTTCCCACCCAAACCAGTCTGGGATTCTGGGATTCCAGGATTCCAAGATTCCATCCCAAGCCCCGGCAGGCTTGGTGTACCATTCCAAAAAATCCTCGTTATTTTCCCATCGGAAATTTGGGGCCACCTCACTCCCGTTTTCCGATTTTCCTCCCTGAAGGATTCCAAAAAATTCGGGATTTTTCTCCTTTGGATCGCAGCTTCCGTCAGGCGACTCCCCGACAATCCAAGAGAGCAGCTGGAATTGTTTCTTCCCAGATCCTCGCATTTTCCCTCCCTCCTGTGGAGCGTATTCCTTGTTTTTTATTGGTGTAATTCCCTCTATTCCCCCCCCTCCTCCCCCCTCGCTCCCCGGGAGAAGCCGCGTAACAAAATCCCTGCGAATTCCAAGAATTCCGCCCGCCTTCCCCTGTCCTTGGTGCTGGATGAGGCAGCGGCTTCCCGGGAAAAGGGAGGTGGAGAGGGGAGGCTGATTTTTAATGGAACCCCCGGGGCTGGATACCGGGATCAGAAATAGCCGCGTTTCCAAGCCCGCTCCAAAACTCCGTTTCCATGGGAAACCGGCTCCCGGGAGACGGGAATGCGGCGAGGGAAGCATCCGGCTGCTTCCCTCGGATTTTTCCTCGGGATGAGGGGTGCACACCTGGGATGGGGAGGGTGTCTCATCCTGCTTTTCCCAGAGGGGTGGGAATGTTGGGATTCCAGGCGAGGAGATGCCTGAGGGATTTTCTCCAGTGATCCAAGGGTCTGGGAATGCAGAGTTGGAGTCTGGAGGAGGCCACGGAGCTGTTCCCAGGGCTGGGAGAGCTGGGAATGTGCAGCTGGAGAAGGGAAGGATCCAGGGAATCCTCGGAGCCACTTCCCGAGCCTAAAGGGAATGCAGGAGAGCTGGGATTGGGGATAAAGGATGGAGGGGTGGGAAAGAGGGAATGGCTTCCCAGTGGGAATTCCCTGGGAGTTTGGGGTGGGATGTTGGGAAGGAATTCCTGTCTGGCAGGGTGGGGAGGGGCTGGGCTGGAATTCCCGGAGAATCCCTGACTGCCCCTGGATCCCTGGGAGCATCCTGGGAAAGGTTGGATCCCCCTGGGATCAGGGAAGGTGTTGGGATNGAGAAGGGAAGGATCCAGGGAATCCTCGGAGCCACTTCCCGAGCCCAAAGGGAATCCAGGAGAGCTGGGATTTGGGATAAAGGATGGAGGGGTGGGAAAACAGGGAATGGCTTCCCAGTTGGAATTCCCTGGGAGCTTGGGGTGGGATGTTGGGAAGGAATTCCTGTCTGGCAGGGTGGGGAGAGGCTGGGCTGGAATTCCCGGAGAATCCCTGACTGCCCCTGGATCCCTGGGAGCATCCAGGGAAAGGTTGGATCCCCCTGGGATCAGGGAAGGTGTTGGGATTGGATCGGGATGGGATTCAGGTCCTTTCCCACCCATTCCGAGGCAGTTTCTGGGAACGGCCTCGTTTTTCCCTAATGGAACCCAAAGGAAAGGTGGGAATTATTTCCCTTTTTCCGGGCCCGGCAGTTCCCACCTTCCCTCCTGACTTTATTGCCTCGGCCAGGAGATTAAAACCTCCAGGAATGCCGGAGCCAGGAGCGGAATTCCGGCCTCATCCACTCTCCCGCAGCAGAAAAAAAAGCTGGGATGGCTCCGAATTGATTTTTTTTCCTCAAGAACTAAGGGGGAAGAAAAAGAAAAATAAAAAATCCATAAAAAACCAATTTAAAATCCCCAGGGAACAATCAACCTCCCCCTCCCTCCGCCTGGCAGGGAATTTTCTCCTCCTTCGTTTTCTTTCCCATTTCCATTGTTCCCAACAGGAATTTCTCCCGACTCCAGCCCCCGGATCCTAATTGCCCTTCCCGGGGATGCTCCCACTCATCCCACGGATCTCTCACTCCCTCACATCCTTCATTTTTCCTGCCTCCAGAAAGGATTTTGACACTCCTAAATCCAGCCGGGAAAGGCGATTTTTAACCCCAAAAGTTCGAAAATCCGAATTGTTTTTCCTCCTCCTTTCCCGGTGGTTTTTTGTTGTATTTTTTTTGACATTCCCAAACAAGGTGGGGGAGGAAATTGGACACGATTGACTCAAATTGGGGTTTTTTTGCTAAAAAAAAAAGAAGAAAAAGTCAATCAAAGCCTCCCCGCAGAGCTCGGTTCCCAGCTGGGGTTGAGTCACCCTGCGGCTGTCACGTGCATGGAATCATCGTTTTCTTCCCAAATCTTGGATTTTCCAGCCTCCCTCCATCCCCTCCTTGGGAGCAGGGAGAGGCCTAACCTCCTTTTCCACATAAAACACGGGAAAAAAGAAGGATTTCGGTCAGAAATTTCCTCTTTTTTCCTCCTTTTTATATATTTTTTTTTAATTTATTTTTTCTTTTATTTTTTGGGGCGTTTTTAATCTCAAATCTGTTGTTTTCGATTCCGAAATAACAGATAATTTCTCCATGGGAGCGGAGTGGAGGTGGGAAAGTGATGATTTTTTTTCCATTGGACTTTGATCTCGGCAGCAGCCATGGGTTTTTCCAAAGAGATTTATTTTTTTGTTAGGAGAAGGAGTTTTTTGGGGGTTTTTGGGGTTTTTTTGTTTTTTTTTTCCCTCATTCGTTTTGTCCAAATCTGAGCTTTTAGAAGGAATTTGGCTGCCGGAGCAAAGGCAGAGAGAGGATCTCCCATGGATTCCATTCCGTTTAGGATCCGGGGAAAAGATTTTAGGGAGAAAAGGGCAATATTTTACTGAGAAAAAACCCCAATATTTTTAGGGAAAAAAGGCAATATTTTAGGGCAAACAAGTCAATATTTTAGGGAAAAAAAGGCAATATTTTAGGGAGAAAAAGGCAATAGTTTAGGGGAAAAAAGGCAATATTTTAGGGAGAAAAAAAAGCAATATTTTCAGGAAAACAAGGCAATATTTTAGGGAGAAAAAAGCAATATTTTAGGGAGAACAAGCCAATATTTTAGGGAGAAAAAGGCAATATTTTAGGGAAAAAAGGCAATATTTTAGGGAGAAAAAGGCAATATTTTAGGGAGAAAAAAGGTAATATTTTAGGGAAAACAATCAATATTTTAGGGAAAAAAAGGCAATATTTTACTGAGAAAAGGCAATATTTTAGGGAAAAAAGGCAATATCTTAGGGAGAAAAGGGCAATATTTTAGGGAAAAAAGACAATATTTTAGGGAGAAAAAGTCAATATTTTTGGGAGAAAAAGGCAATAATTTAGGGAGAAAAAGCAATATTTTTGGGGAAAAAAAAAAGGTGTGAGAGCTCCAAACCTGTGTTTGCTCCAACCTGGAGTAAGCTGGGAATGGCCACATGGAAAAGGCAGAGGAACTCACTCGGAGCCGGTTCCTCCAAGGAGGTTTTAGATTGGATATGGGAATGTGGGAAGGAATTTTCCCCCAGGAGGGAAGGGAAGGGCTGGGATGGAATTCCCGGAGAAGCTGTGGCTGCCCCTGGATCCCTGGGAGTGTCCAGGGAATGCTTGGAGCACCCTGGGATCGCGGGAGGTGTCGGGATGGGAACGGGATGGGATTGAAGGTCCCACTTCCCACCCAAACCATCCTGGGATGCTGTGATTCCCGGGAATTGGAGGATGCTGATGGCTGGGATGGCTCCAGGCTGGGATTGGAGGCAGAGAGCTCAGAGCCCATTCCCGAGCCTGAAGGCGCAATTCCAGCTCTTCCTCGGGAATAGGGCTCTGGATTCCCACAGGTGCCCCTGGTTTTTAACCCCTTTGGAATCCCAAACGTTCCCAGGTGTGGTGGAGCCCTGCAGGAATTCCACCTCCATCCCTCATTTCCCACATTCCAAGCAGGGATCAATCCCA